>JANJYP010045961.1:0-12152 GCA_024605115.1 Rastrelliger brachysoma | reverse complement strand
CCCACTTCCTGCCTCTGTGTCCGGCCACTGGAAGCTGACGGGATGCTGGGGGAGAGCATCGATCCGCCATCATCGTACCATCTGTCTCATGCTGCCTCTTGGGATTAATGATCTCCTCTGACAGCTCTTTAGTAGGGCTCTATCGGTGCTGGCTGACCATTCAAATTACACTGACATGTGGCAGGGCGACGAGCTGAGGCATCTTCGCCTCATCAGCATCAGCATCCTGGTGCTGCAAGAAGTCGTAGAATTGAGGCTTTGGCGCAGGATCAATTTCACATTAAAATTGAATTAGGGGAATGAATTGAATCCGCTTTTTGATCCGCAAGTATCAGTAACACAACAGATATCACACTGAGATGACTAAATTCTATCAAATTTGTGGTTCTGAAGAATTGACAGATTGGATGAGGTAGATGCCTGGTTTTGAACACATAAAGTAACAATCATCAGCAGTTGCAGTCAAATAGACAAGAAACTGCAGTGTAGATAATCCTTATGTTATCAATACCTGAAATTTTAATTGAATAGTGATTCTGTTAAGCAGCTTATTTGTATTCTTTGTCTCTACAGTACATGTTGGCTCACTGTGCCTTAAAAAAACAGCCAGCATCTAACCATACTCAGAGTTTAGTCACAAAGCCTGTAGGGAATTTGAAGTGAGGACCGGCTGTTACTGACCCACTGGCGGTTGAAGTGCACTGATGAGGTCCGGCACTTCATTAGAATGCCGTTCTGAGCCTCGCAACACACAGCAGTGGCTGTTACTGCTGATGGCTGGGGTCCAGGGAGAAAAATAAAAGAGAGCAACAGAGAGAGAAAGAGAGTGAGAGGGAAAGTCCAAACCACTGTAAGCTGACCGACCTCAGGGCCACAACGGCCCCCCTGTACAACATAGTCTCTGCTGTAACAGCCATGGCTCCGGCCCCAACGTTGCCTACACACAAACATTATGCTAACCAGTGGCAAGAGTTCAGCCAAACCAGGAACAGACCAACTAAAATGCGAAAGATAAACGAGTTCCTGGCATTCTTTGCACTGCCGATTCTCCACGCAGACAACAGTTTGTACAGTTCAACATTTTTTACAATAGATGCATCTAGACACTGGGCCGGCTGTCATATACCATTATATGTGATGGCACAGCATTGTTACTCAACTACCCATCCTCTCTTGATATGTTCTCAGCCCATTCCCACAAGAGCCACCAGCGAACAATGGAGCGATGCGCCTCCTCGCACATTCCACAAGACTCTATTGAGCTGCGTATTTGAACCTCTACCGCATACGTGGCCCGCTCTGGCTGCCGGGGCGCCGTGAAAAATACCATCTTGCCCCATCACACCCCCTCATATTTAATTTGTTTGGAATGTGTAATAGGCTGTGAAGTGGAGCGTGGTGCAGTGTTGATCTGTACCAACCAGGTCTGCGGATATAGAGGGACAGGTGCCAGCCATCCGTGGAAGGTGCTGTACTTAACACTCCGCACTGGGTTGGAGAGTGTACAATCCTGGCCCTGTGGTGTAGGCTTTCAGAGCTGCCAGTATCCTGTTGCTGCAGCCAAGCAAGCTTTTAGTTTGGTAATAGGACATTGTAGCTGTGTGTTCTTTTACTGAAGAGGGGGCAGCTGAAAGTTGGAGAGAAAAGGTTGTGTCAGGATTCAAAAGGCGAGTAAAGCCACGGCAGACATGAAACACAGCACGAGGGACTTTCTTTTATGTTGCAACTCAATCTCCGCGCAGTTAAAGGGAGGTGGTGGTGGTAGGGGGATGGGGGGGTAAATCATACCCGCAGACACATAGAACGAATCGAAACAAAATAAACCAATTTTCTCACTAGTGGTCTAATTTTTTTTCTACAGCCATTACACTGCGCTATCAACATTAATTTGTAAATGATATACCGATTTAGTATTCTAAATGTTGCGGCTTCAGCGACATTAGATAATAATATACTCGGAGTATGTCAGAGATGAAGGCATAGAGAAAAAGAACAGTCATGACCTGACAGCGTGGGTACTTTAGCTGCTGAGCCAGTTACTGAGCCATGAGAAGATGTTGTTTTCTATCATTATTTCTACTTTTTTGTGTCTCGAAATAGCAAACAGTGACAAAGGATGCCACTGTGTAGAAATGTTCCCACCTGTTACACTGGACATTTTATAAGATAACGCTCAATATCTGTAGAGTACTTACTTTGGTCTTAAATGTTACAGTGTCCTTCATCTGAATTAAATATTGATGGCATGCTTAGAATTTTATAAATTAAGAGTTTTTTTTAATTTGATGAATGCTGTTGCAAAAAGTGCTGCTGGGTGGTGGACGAGTAATCGCTGTATGCCCGAAAACTGTGTAACTCTGACTACCGCAGCAAGCCTAACAGTGACATAAATAGCTCAAACCTCTATGTGTGCTGGTGTCGGTGGTTTTTATCTGTCCTCGCAGACATTGTAGGAGCAAAAAAAAAAAAAAAAAGCTTTGAAGATTGATGCTGCAAGTACATTGCCTATAAAACCCCAGTGCTGAAGAATAACAGTCTATATTTTCCTTTACTGGACCCTTGGATACCATCACCATTATACTCACATGGGTATTTATTTCGCTATGGATGTTCTAAGTTGCCATTGGTTACCAAGCTGCTTTCCTTGATCCTTCGAGATTCGTGGAGGGTCTTGATTTAACTCTCTGGCTGGTCAGCAGCTGTACTAGAGCATGTTTTTTCTTTTACCTCAGATTTAGAATGTGTGGAAAAGAGTGCACTAAACCTCACAAAGTTCTCAAAGTTAAGCAAACAAGGCCTGTTGACACAGACCTCCTTGAGTTTCTAAATTCTTTCCATCATCTTCTAGTACAGTTAAGAGAGGCTTAATCCAATAAAACCCACTCTTCGTCTGTTTTGTGCTCTGTCTCTCTCGAATCCGGCTCTGAGCGTATGTGGGGTGGGTAAGGGGTGCGTGTGTATGTGTGGGGGGGTGTCTTAGTAAGTTCTTGTGAAGGATTGGCCAGCTGCAGCCTCTGTTGTTCGGGCCGCAAGGGAACACAAGGGAGTGTTTTTGGGGTCAAGGAGCTGCTACATTCCACATTCAAATACTCAGATGGGAGCAGTCATTTTCTCAGTCTGCTTCAAACCATGACCCACCTCCACTATTTTCTCTGTCACTTACCCGCAGTCCGTCAAGCATATTGTCCCTGAAACACTGGCGCTAATTAGTGTCTGTGGCCGGTGAGCAGAACATGTATCAATGCCTTCCTTGTGCAGTGTGTAAGCGTCACTTACCGGTGAGCCAGAAGTCACGGGAGACCAGACTGAGTGCTCCCTTTCCTTGATCCCTCATGTTCTCACGCCGCTCATGTTGTGACTTTAACAAGCCCTTGTTATGGTCTGCTACCGCTTACAGTGATGAAAATGAAACGCAGTGAGTTTTTACTGCCTTCTATTTTTACTTGCAGAAATGATGGGACGTTGTACAGACAGTGAAATTTTTTAAGAGGGAAATGAAAAAATTACTTAATTTCTGGAGTCTGAAGTGCAAGTCACACAGACAGTGTCATGTAGTAATACAGCGTTTAACTCATTGGACTCACACATAGATGAAGTAGATGAAGTAGTACAGTATCTGGAATGTGCCAATCCAGAGAGTAACTTTGCAAATGGCCAGTAGTTGCAAACAGAACAGTAGTTTGTACTTTACACACACTCTACTGTGCATTGCCAGTGGCCCGTGTCAGTTCTCAGGTGTACCTTTGCTTCTAGGCCTGAGCCCAACCTGGCCCAGTGGGTGCCCAGACTATAAGCCTTCACTTAAGAGATTCCCTTGCTGATGAGGGCCTCAGCCAGTAATGTAGCAACATATCTGGACATTGAATTGATAATGTGTGAAGTCAAATTATCAAAGAAAGATTCCAGTAGATCCAGTGGATTACATACTTGACAAATCAGTGCCTCTGTGCAAAATCTTATATAACCAATATTGTCCTGATCCCTAATTGCTACCGCTTACTTGGTTTGGCTGATCCACTGAATTACTTATTTGATGCAAAACCACGTTAATTCAACATTACTGAAGGTATAGCTCCCTTTCTATATTTCAGCATGCAGCCCAGCCCTGCTAACCAGATAACCTGTATATATTATGGTATTTGCTTGATTGCTTAACATGGTGTGCAGCAGAGTATGGACAGTGTTCCCTGCCTTTGCAAATATTTCAGTTTTAGTGTTCCAATAATTTGATCCTGATGTATCATGGATTTCAGCTTTAGTAATTTATTTCAGAAATTTATTACTGCTGTATTTTTTTTGTAGTGCTGCAGTTTTATAAATAATGAATATGCAAATGTGTTCATGTTCTGCTATATTAGCGTTGACAAATTGCCTGCACCCTCCACAGAGTCCAGAATTATTCCAACCGGTTCTTTCTGAAATATATGGTCAACACAGCATGGGCTGAGAGTTGGTACCACATCTGTGGGATGGCCTTCAAAGGAAAGCTATTGTGTCCCCCGCCACATTGTGGTGTGGAAATCACAGTGGGCACGTGCACAGAGACCGATCCCAAATTACAGGCCTCCATCCACGCTCCGCAATCTGAGGCTTGCAGGCAGCGGGACTGGCATGGCGTCCCCGGCCCTCCGACCCTGGAGCCCCCGAAGCCACAAGCTGCTGCTGTTGCGCTGTACTCCAGTCTCTGTGGCAAACAAGCCTCCTGTCTTCTCTCTCCAACACACACCAACAAACCTAATTAACTTTCCCTTTCAGCTGAAAGCTGCCTCTCATCTACCACAGCTGTATACTTTCCCCACTACTTCGAATACTCCTTCTTCCTGTGTTGGAATTCCCAAACCACGGCTGCATAGTGCCAGTTCTAGGCACCTGATCTCTCGTTGGGTTGTTTCAAAGTTGGGCATATTATATTCAGCTTGGCCTGTTTTTGGTTTTGAGAGGTGCTGAGGTGTGTAGCGTGGAGAACAGCTGCTGCAGACGAAGACTTCCTGTGCCTTTTCATTGTAGATAACTTGGCTTCTGCAAGATGGAGTTGAAAAGTGCTTTTTTTTTTCTCGGATGCTTGTGATACAAGGGCTGCGTGTTTTTGTGTTTGTGCGCCTTGTGAATGCAGAGTGAATGTTACAGATGCTTCTGTGTATGAATTCCTGTGTATATTTGGCAGTGTTTATGAACTTTGCCAGCGGCAGCACTGCAGTATTGTGCAGTGAGGTTCTGAAGTGGGTCAAACTCTCTGTAATGTTGAAGCTCCTATTCGCTCTCAGAGGAGCATGCAAGGAAAAAAAAACAGATAGCCAGGAGAAATGTGCCACAGGCAGACTTTACCATCACTGTGACTAGACACATTTCTGTCCCCTGTGGACATGCAGAAGCTAAAAATGATAAAAAGATACCTGCATACTGGATTACTGCTCCCTTGGTGATGTATTCAGGAACTCATCCATCTGTCTTTGTCATGAATATTAAAAAGTTGAATGTGAGAATACTAGTTCTCCTGTACTTTTCACTGGTGTCACAGTAGGTCTAATGTGCTCAAGTGAAGCCTTCTTTTCATTGCAATGAGAAGCATCTGTTTGTGTACATGTGTATCTAACTATAAAGGAAGGAAGTCTGTCTGTTTGTTAGTATGCATATCTCAAGGATCGTGTATCCGTTCCACTTCATACCTGGCAGATGTATTGCTGGGGACTTAAGGAAGTGTAGGGTCAAGTGTGACGTTGTTGGAATGAATGATTCAAGAAAAATATAAAAAATAAATACCTCATAAACTTGTGGAATTTGGGACAGCTCCATTCACCCACATTGTAGTTGAGTAGTAATAATGTAATAATGTTTCAGGCATGTTTTGAACAGGCACTGCAGTTCATCAAGCTAAAAAGCAAAGTATCTGCAAATCTCTGTATGTGTGTCTCTTGCACATCTGGAGAAGTATTCATCTGATTGACTATACTTGGCGAGAGTGTTGCTGCTGCAATTGGTGCAATTTGGACACATAACATGTTTAATAGTAACAAACTTTGAATAAACAAGCAAACAGCAAGGCCTCAAAGTGCCTGAGAGTGCAAAGGGGGTAGGAGGGGGGGTGGTATGTTTGATATAAACACCGTCACATCACAGCGGGGCAGGGCTTCTGGTGTCTGACTGTCTGTGGGTTAAAAGACATGCACCCCACTCAGTAACATAGCCTGAGAGAGAAGAACAAATATACACAGGAGGAAAAAAAAAAAACCTCAGGCAGAGCCAGTAAAACTAGCCAATAGGAGTGTATGGACATTTGAATGGCAGCAGAGTCAGTTAATGGAAGACTATAAACTGGTTCTACAGTTCAACCTCAGTTCAGTCTTACTGCATCTACTTGGATGCCTTGTCACTTTAATTGATAATTCCTTATTAGTTTAATTAATGGGTTTGTCACATGCTAAATGACAGGCACATGGCCCATTCCAAGTGGGTGCATTTTGAAATGGCATGCTGCTGGTGTTTCACAATAAAAGTATTGTATAAGCACAGCAGAATCACTGTAGTCATATTTTTTGTTTTGTTTATATGGATATTTTTGTCTCTAGAAGTTACATCTTTTGGCTCGGGCTTTCAGCTTGGCTGCTTTGAATGATGAGTATTTGGCTGCTCATGGATCTTAAAGTCCTCCCTGGCAGTCAGAGCAGCCTTAATTGTTGCATGCCGCTGGAACGTGCCTCGCTAATGGGGCTGTCGGAGTCCCAATCATTCAGCGCCGCATTTTCTCTCTCTAATATCCCGGCTCGAGCAAGCAGGGCAGCCTTGATGATGCAACAAAGCGCTTCGGTTTTGGTGACGCCACCGAGGAGGCTGTGTAGCCCGAAGGAACAGTATCTTTTTTTACGCTTCTTTCAGGCTGCGTGATGTCAAAGCACAATCCAGCAAAGATGGCGTTTTATGCTAATATCTGCTGGGTCTGGTTTTTTTTTTCTTTGCGTGTGTCGCCAGGCTGGTGTTGTGAAACAACGGGTATGATGAAATATGACAGCCGTGCACTCAGACAGTCACAGACTAATTTCTCAGACTGTGACAACCTAATTCAAGTTGGATGTGCAGAGAATCTGTTTTGATGTTGCTCCAGAAATGCCTCTGTAAGAGGTGAGGGGGGGGGGGTTTGTTTGGTTGATGCCATTACTGATGCCTCCACACTGTAGTAAGGTGGCTCAGTACACACTCGGTCATAGCCACTAATCCTCTTTGACATTGCTGAGCGTGCACACAGGTGAAAGGTCCTGTATAGATTACAGGTAGGGTGGGGCTTTTTTCCCGTAAAACTCCAAGGATTTGCATAATAGAAGCTTATTGCTCATTCCCTGGATTCATTCTGGACTGAATTGAGAATGCCAGTATTTTTCATTCAGAGTGTCCAAGGGCTGACTCATTGTGTTGTGTTGTCCCGCAAGTCCATAGAGGAGATTTGGGAAACGGTAACTGCAGTCGCCTAATACCTCAAATGAGTCATGATACACATGACAGTCCCCTCCCCCCCTGGCCCTCCCCATCCCTCTGCTGTACCTACTTTACAGTTCAGTGACTACTACTGTTCAAACAGCTGATGAGAGGAAGCTTTATTTCACCTCACAGCGCTGCCTTTTCTCTTTGCTCCCCTCTCTGTTGCTTAATCTTGATTTTGGCTTTAGAACAAGTGCTGGAACTCCTGGCAAGGAAAACGAACCTCGAATAGCTAGAGATGGGAGCACCTTGCCACCATATGGGGCTCGGAATTGCACAGAATTGCTCTCTAATCTCCACAACATGTTAGGAATTTGGAAGCCTTGTTTTTCAGTAAAAAAAAGTAGCAGTCCGCGCACCACGTGGCTTCTCTTTTTTTGGCGTGCGGTGTGGAAGCGGCATTTGTAACACCCCTGTAACAGCATTTGACTCTTGGAACACACACACACGCTCACGTAATGGGATGCTACTGTGCTTTTTTTTTTTTTTTTTTTTTTTTGATGTTAGCACAGTTATCTTTGTTGCAACTTTACAACCAAATGCTCAAGAGAAGAGAAAAGAGAAACAAATAGGGGCTCCATCTCACATAAGTGGGTGTGGACTGAGATGAAGACAGAATCTTAAGGGCCTGTCTGGCTTCTGATTTGTAGTGTCTCCTCTCCTCAAGTACAGTAGTTATATACCAGATAACCAGATGCCTCTAATGCTATTGTTTCAGGTGGTCCTTCATTGACTCCCTAAATGGCTGCGGTTGATTCAAGACTGTCTACTTCCTAGACTAACTGATGTCCTCTTCTCGAGTTTGGTTTTTGTTTTCCCTGCCGGTGGCTGTTAGGAGATTTTTTTTTTTTTTTAACTTGGCTGCGATGGGACAGCATCATATTTCATTACTCATCATTTTCAAGTTCACATTTTGATGGTTTAATGTTTTTAGTTCATGTACCAGGAGGATTTTTAAAAAAAATTTCTCCTGCACAATTTGTTTGAACCGCTTGTTCCATTTCATTACGTTTTGCATACACTGGTCAAGAATTTTTGAACTCGAGCATGTGTTTAGTTTTGCGGCGAGTAAAATCGATTGAGCAACATTAAGCAGTTATGATAATTGAGTTGGTGACTTTAAATTTGTTGCAAAAAAAGATTACACAATTCTTTCCCATGGTTCTGTCAGACATGGCTTCTGTTAGTGGTACATACTTGAGTCAACACAGATGACTTCAGTGTATATTCTTATAGCGTCATTCATGTTGGGAGATGTTGTTGTTCACCATTCAATCTGGAAGAAATATTTCTTGGGGTTGTGTTTTTGAGGCTTTTAGGGTGGGGGTCTGTCGGCTTCTTATTACAGGACACAGTAAGTTACGTGCAAACTGTAAGAGTCATCGCTTTCTTCCCCCAGTGTGCGCGCCGAACCATTTGCGGTGCTGTTTGCGTACAGTTTCTCTTTGCATCCTTGAGTCATAATCTGAAACAGGCTGTTCCCTGTTTGATACATTCCACAGGTTTAGCCGAGATCTTCAGACATCATCCTTCTTCAGTCTTTTGCTCACTGTATCACTGACCTGAAAAAAAGTTGTTTTCATCATCTTGAGATATTGTCTTGTTCCTTCCTGAGGCCAGTGGACTAATGGGCTTCAGTCTATGGAATCCACCCCAGTGTTTTCTTTCTCATTTGGGCCATTTGCTGAGGCCCCAGTGGGGCAGACAACAATAGGCTTCATATGAAATTTTCACCATGACTGGGACATTCCAGCCAGCAGTTGATCTGTTCACAGCAGTTTAGTGGTTAGATAAAAATCTGCTCCAATTGAAGAGAAAAACACAACCTCAATGCTTCCAGGGATCCAAAATAAGATTGAGTGTTCATTCCGTTATTGGATGGTGCCTGCCTGCTATCTATCTAACCATTCTCTGGCACGCAATGCTTATAGCTCTGTCTTGTCTCTCTTTGTCTCAGTCAGAATTTCAGCCTTAATGAAATGAGGGTGCATCCGGAGTCCTGAATTAGAGGTGAAACAATTGTTACATCTCTTATTTATTTGCTGAACTTGCAATGGCAGAGGCAGCGGGGCCAGGAACTCTTCTAGTCTTAGCGAGGAGGCGATGCTGCACAGTGCTCAGGTGCTCGTTTAGCCCGGACAGTGTGCAGATGCTAAAAGTAATTGTAGTGAAATGTAGGGATGTCTCAGATTGGATTCTGTGTCTCTCCATGTTCTAAACATAGCTGTCAAACAGGAGCTCGTTCTGATTAAGGAGCCACAAGCATGGCCACGTTGACGCAGAGCAGATAAGTCAGGTGTTGAGCCCGTATTTTGAGCTCATGTTGGATTGTTTTTTTTGCGTGGAAAAAGTTCAACAGCCTGTATTAGGGCAGAATGCATTATTAGCTACAAACACCTCACCAACTGGTCACAACCTTGGATTTTAATAGGATGCTGAATTGATTTACACAGTAAGGTTTAACATTATTTATATTAATAATATCTAGAATGCTCTCAGCGTGTGCAACAGAACAACCGCAACAATTTTGTGAAGGTTACAGAAAAAAATCAGGCTAAAGATGCTATGAAAACCAAAGGTGCATCAAGAATAATTTATAATTGGGTGGATCAGCGCAGGCAGTGATTATCAGAAGAACTGCTATTTCATATTTGAGATGATATTTGTAAAAACAATATGTTGCCTAAATTTGTAGTAGGTTTCAGGCTACATGGCCATTTGCAAGGTCAAGTAAAGACAAACAATTTAAATAAATGAAACAGCCTCGCAATGTGGTTTGGATAATTAAACCTAGTTAAACAATATCAAACCTTAATATTCACCAGGTAATTTTTAAGGCCAAGTCTTAAAATTGCAACAAAGCAATTTGGACCAATAAAATAGCCTCACAACTACTTTAAAAAGCTATTATTGGGAATCGAGAGTAAGTTTCAGAGCAACAGAGATACAGAGCATCCTCATAACCATAGTAACTCACTCCCACTCGTGCCTGCCCGCACATGGCAGGAGAGGAGAGGGAGAGACACTCTGCTGCTGCTGCTACTGCTGACTGAGATTACTCTGTGCAGCCTGCATGGGAATAAATTACAATACAATAGATTTGTGTGTATTTCTCCTGTTCCCCCTAATGGTCTGAATAACTTACTGCTGCACAGAGCCGCTGTGCTGCTCCGTCTTGTCTGTCTGTGTGCCGTCAGTGTCCCCTGTTTGCGCGCAACATTATAAGTTAGGAACTTGTTTTGTATTGCATGAGGAAATGGATGTATGGTGTGAGAACATGTGTAAATTGTGAATTGTTTTCAGTGAGTCTTGCAGTTAATGTGCAAGACTTGGCAGCCTTGTGTCATCACAGACATGAGTTTCCTTCCACCCTGCTGTGTGAGCACCATCCGTTGTTTGCAAACGGAAAGAATGAAAGACCAGGAATTTCTTTGTAACTTTACCCAAAAACTGTTTTTTATACACATCAGATATTGACATGACTTCCACCCCAACAGCACAATATATCACAACAATGTGTCACAGATTACCTCTCTTGTGTATGAAGTTCACATTCCTGCTGATGCATAAAGGCATGAGGACAATGCTATGGCCACAAAAGCACAGGATGTTAGCTCGCATTGTAGTTAATGCTGTTGGTGTCGGTCCAGCCCTCCAAGTCAGTTCCTACGCAATGCTTTTGTAACCTCTGCAATCCTGTTTGAAAAGCTGACTAGGACCTTTTGAGAAACTTGCATATCTGCTTCTTTTCTAGCAGTGTAAAGCTTACAAAAAGCCCTGTGGTTATATTCCGTTTTCCCAGAGAAAGATTTGCTTTCGATTGTGTGCCTGCTTTTCTTTTCTTTTCTTTTTTTTTTGCCAAAGCTGGATTCTTACAGCTCTTTTTGGTGGAGGATTATTGGGAAAGGCTGTCACTGTCCAGTAATTATTTTTCTCACAAATAAAAATCCCTTAACAATGATTGTGTGTGCCTCTACTGTGATGTGCATAACTGTGTTTGAGAAAGCAAGCTTTACCCTACTATTTAGTTATTACTGACAGAAATATCTCTATCTGTGTTTCAGAGAACAGAGGTGTCTTATAAAGCACTATATGAAGCCTTTTAATGAAAATAAGATATTAGCCAGNATACCATGCAAATTATTCCAATGAGGTAGGATTTTACCCAGCACTTTGTGGAGTTTCGGTCTGTAAAACCCTGTAGTGAAACCTGCCTCACTCTGCTCTAAGGAGCTGCAAACATGCAAGTTCACGGCTTTCAGTTTATTGGGAAATTTTAATATCTAACGGTGCAAATGTAGTTTGGCAAGATTTTCAGGGAAGTTTTGCTCTAACTGCAAAGTACTTATACGTGCGTGTGCCCAAGTGCACTCATTACATATATCTGGATCCAGATCCATCATTGTAGCGAGTTATTTTTGGGCTCAGTTACACGCCGCAGAACTCATCGCACAGCAGTGAGAGTTGTTGAAAGCGGCGCCCCCCCTCCTCCTCTTCTCCTCCCCCAAACCCCCTCCCTCCCCTCTTTCTGACAAAAGCTCTCCACTGAATTGGTCTGGCTGCAGTCATCTCACACCCTCCACTCTATTTTAAGCCTTCAGACGGAGGCCCCCGTTCCCCCTCTCTCCCTCCCCCTGAGTGAACCCCACTCTCTCTCTCTCTCTCTCTCTCTCTCTCTCTCT
>JANJYP010045936.1:0-13989 GCA_024605115.1 Rastrelliger brachysoma | reverse complement strand
CATTTCGACTTGCACATATGAAGAGCAGCGTGGTGCCGTCCTTCTGTGCTGACAATGAGACACAAAGACAGCGATGTGAAGTGATATGTTGCAGTGAACAATCTGTCTATGTACAATATACATATATTAACCTCCTGCATTGACAAATATATACAGAAATATACATATACAAATGTGTGAGGATTGCAGTTCTAGTTGCATCACTTCTGTAATACCTCAAGTTTTCATTAACAGAGACTTAGTGAGCTTGTAAAAACAGCACACAGATGGAACTAGTTCATATTAATAGTTATTACATTAAGAAATTATTGTCATTCAAGCCAGTAAATGCTATGAATTTTATTGGCATAAAAAGTGAAAATGTTTTATGGAAAAGATAGAGAGACCATAAACAGAAAGATCTGTCATCAAACTGTTGTTTGAACGGAGATCTTAGAGTATGCTTTACAGCAGCTTTATCACGTCTAACTTTAATATGCTTCTAACTGTGAGCTATCCACAGCGAGTAACTTTTAAGTGTTAACTGATCCAATTTCAATTCAATTTCAACTCACATTGTGCCAAAGCACAACAGTTAAGTTATTTCTGGGCAGTTTTCACATATTAGAGCAGGTCTAGACTGCGCCCTTTAATTTACTGACACCCAACGTTTCCCCCTTGAGCAGCACTTGGCGACAGCAACATGGAAAAACCTCCTCTTTTTCAGGAAGAAATCTCAAGTAGACCCAGGTTCTAGGTGGGCGGCCATCTGCCTTGACCGGTTGGGCAGAAAGAAAAGATGAGAAAGAGAGTGAAGCAGCATTAACAACAATCATAATAGTAATATCTTATAATAATCTGGCATAGGCGTTAATCAAGATCATGGCAGCACAGTGTCCATGACCACAACCCACGGAAACACGTGATCCATAACCAGGCACTCCACATCCATGATCCACAGAAACCTGTGAGACGAGAAAGCACAAAACTCCGGGGAAGATGCCAAGTTAGTAACATGCATTAGTGGTACATGAATGTGTACAAATGGAGAGGGTGAGGAGGAGAGAGGAATTCAGTGCATCATGTGAAGTCCCCTGGCAACCTAGGCCTAATAGCAGCATAACTAGGAGTGGAAGCAGTCAGGTGAAATCTGGCCACCCCTAACTAGAAGAAGGAGAGTTTTAGACCCACTCTGAAGCGTGGTTACTTGTGCTAGAATCTGACAGTGGTGACCTTAGTTTGCATATATATATGTGTGTGTGTGTGTGTGTGTGTGTGTGTGTGTGTGTGTGTGTGTGTGTGTATGCTCCAGCACAGTCCCCTTGAAAAAGAGCAGCGGTACATTTTATCCCAGGAGGGGGCAATGCTCTGACCCCAGAGGGGAGGCGAGGCGGTGCAGGGTCAATGGAGATGTACCGCCTCAGCTGCACAATCTGACAGAACCTAATGCAGCTATTTGTAATGGGATTCTCCCTCCCTCCCTCCCACCCCCACCCCCCACCCCGCCACCCTTAGCTCCGGCCCCTGTTATCAGTGGCCAAGCAAGCTCACCACAGCAGGGCTGAGGGCAGCTCATCAGTACACCGCTCTCCCGGTGTCGTCTGGCCACTGAACAGATGATCACATTAGTCTGAGTGGACTGTGGCTCTGACATTAAGGCTGTTTGTTACAATAGCTGATTGACTATTTGTTAGAAACAAACAAGAAAAACAAAACCACAGGTGTCAGTGTTTTATAATCAGCACATCTGTTCCTCTAGTTTCTTGCAGAGATCTTTAATATACAGCAGCACATCCCTATGTAGATAACACCATATGGCACTTGAATGTAAGGTTATGGAAAAACATGCAAGCATCACATTCATCATTTAACATCTGACTCAAGTTAGATGGTGACTTTTAAAGCAAGGAGAAAAAAAACATTTAATGTTTTTTTTTTTTTTTGCTCACATTACATATTTTTTTATAGCTTTCTCACAAATTGACTAGCAGCAGTGTTAATACTTCAAGAAGATGTGTGTACACAAGCGCATTATGAGATCTGCCAGCAGTTTTATAGAATACATTTCATCAAAAACAATCAGTTTACTTCAGCTCCAGCAATACACTGATATGAGCCAATTAGATACAGTAGCACAGAGGCAATATTGGCAGGCCCAGTTGTTGCTTTCTCTGTAAACCACATGACCAAGTAGATTCCCACTCTGCTTTATTATGGACACTTAATGAGCACCGAAGGCTCTGAATTCTCATCTTGTCTATTTTCATCACCGCAGAGATGTATAAGCTGGATTTATAGTTTACATGAAGGACACAGCTACGGATTGTATGAATGTTAGCTGCCATGATTAGGACATACTGTAGCTGACACGCGCCGAACTGTGATTGTTCACCTTCCACGGCTGTNTCTGAATTCTCATCTTGTCTATTTTCATCACCGCAGAGATGTTTAAGCTGGATTTATAGTTTACATGAAGGACACAGCTACGGATTGTATGAATGTTAGCTGCCATGATTAGGACATATTGTAGCTGACACGCGCCGAACTGTGATTGTTCACCTTCCACGGCTGCTTTTCTCACGCAGGTGTCCGATGTCGATAGATTGTTTGAGAGTGAAGACAACATTGAGCAAGTTGAAGGAAGATCTGGTTATCTGTTTCTTTTCACGTATCTAACAAAGTCATCTCCTTCTGTTCATCGTAATCACAGCTTTCTGTCATGGCAAATGAAAGGATGTAAATTTGACTATTGCACAGCTGTAGTCCGTAGAGATGAGAGGTGAGCCTTCTCATTGTCATTCTATATCACAGTGTTGTGCATAAGAGAATGTTAACATGATTTTTTTTTCAATCTAGACTCTATTTTCCCATCTTGTTGTCTCTAATTGGGACTAATGAGGACAATAGATTTTGAAATTAGTCCAGTATTGAGCGAGAGCCATTACTTTGAAAATCTTTAATAACACAAACACTTTACTTTTCTCCACAACAACAAACTCATCCCGGTACTTCTTCAGCTCTGTCATATCTGAATATTTCTCTGATTTTGACAACAACTCAACTCTCGTGAGATTTCTCCTTGAGCGAGACTTGATTAAACACAATAACAAACAGACTGGATCAAGTGGAAGGTAGTGAAAAACAATTAATTTCTCTGTATGCTCCTTTCCACAATGTTTTGTAAGACACTCAATTACATAATAACAATGCAAGCCTGTTAGTGACAAAAACAAACACTTTTAAAGCCGTCTGATTACACTACAGCCTGTTTAGTGGCTGCTGGCTGCAGCGCTCTCGCTCAATACTGGACCAATTTCAAAAATTGATGTCCCCATAAGTCACTTAAACACAAAATGATGGTTAAATGGGGTCCAGTTTAAAAAATGCTCAAGTTTCATTTTAAATCTCTCTTTTTTTTGAACTTCAAGACATTTTATTCTCTCAAGAATATAATTCGATAGAAAATCACTTTGATGGCTTGGAGATGCTTAGAAAGTATTGATTCACATCAACATATTGTATAAATAACCTCCCCCCTTACTCCCCTGCCACATTTAAGTGGGGATATTTGTGCTTTAGTGTGTATTGATTCCTATATGCCCAGTATTCAGCCCTTTTGTCACAGTCAAGGTCTGTCCCCACCTTTACAAGGCTCTGCCCATCTCTGAGATATTAATTGCAACTCGCAAAGCAGCTGCCTGCTCCACCCCACTGCAGCTGAGGAAGCACTGTTTAATCACCCAGATAGTGCTGAGAGATTCTTCTGGGTTTTACACAGATTAAGAGGACATTACCTAGAAATGAGGGAAAGAAAATGGTATATGTTTTTTTAAATATTCACTAGAGAGCCACAGTGTTATGATTTTTATTTTTGTAATTTTGCTTTAGCCTATATTTACCCACAGGCAGGCTCTGCAGAATATGCATACTCTTTTTTTTCCTGCTCTGTTTCATATGAGTGCATTTACACACACACATGACAAGTATGCTGCCCAGTTTAGAGGTGAGGTATCAGTTGAGACAGGAGAGAGTTGCAGTAAGAATACTCACTCTTCCTTGCACATGGTTGAAAGGGACTGATTTTTATGTCAAAACTTTAGCTCAGTAAGATGTTTTTGATCTTCCACACTGACAATTTCCCTGAAATTTTCTTGTTTTCCTGACATTTTTTGCCGTGACGATTTGTTTTTGTTGACAACTGTTAAATTTAGGATGAATTTCTGTCATGCACTGATCCTGAAGGAGTGTTTTTTTTTTTTTTTTTTGCAGTGCTTGGAGGTAACTTCAAGTCTTTTCTATCAAAGTCAGTGGGTGTTGGCAGCAGAAATTATGCCTGTCTGCCTCTCTCTTTCACTCTTATTGACTTCTCTTTGCCTCTCGATCCCTCCTCTCTTTAATGGTCAGTTGTTTGTCAGTGCTGATGCATGTTTGTCACATGATGCCTATCGCACCACACAGCCAGTTTTCCATCCGGACTGATAAAGCTGCAAACAGCCAGAGACCACAACAAAAGAAGGATGCAGATCTTTACAAAGGACATTTTTTAAATGCATCACACTGACTCTGGTAAACACTATCAACAATAGCCTTTTTGTAAACAAAATAGCTGGTAGCTTTTCACCAGAAATGTACTTTTTTTCCAGAATAGTTAATGATTCATTTGGGTAAACAAGGATTTAATTGTCTTTCTGGTGAGGCAAATGTACAAAGAACTGACATTAGATGTTAAATTATGGCTATAAAACTCTGGGCAGTGCTGAGTCGCATCTCAGTGCCAAGCTGGCATAGCATTTGGGACTCGTTCAATTAAAGTCTGGACCAGAATGAGGTAAGGCAAAATGGCCATATTGATCTGAGACATCTCAGAAGAGACAGCATTCATATCCTAAGTATTGGTTTTTTTGTTATTTTCTTAACTGGAGGTTTAAATCTCTGAAACCTTGCAGTATAATACTTAAAAATATATCAATGTACAGAAAGAATCAATCATTTTTATTGTTGAAAACCAACATCACCTTTGTTTGACAGTGGTGACATTTAGATCTGGCTGAATCTAGGTTAGATTGATTTGAGGTATGACTCTGCAAACACACTCAAAGGCAGAGAGGACTATATGCTGGGTTCAGGTCTTGAGTGTCTTTCATCAATAGTGAAGGAGCCGAGCACGCAGGACTGTGCAGAGGAGTAAAGGGTGATGGATAGAGGCTCCTTGTCTTTCGGAGTGACAGCTCAGAGATAGTTCGTTACCCCTTTATCAGCCCTCCTCTCTCTCCTTGGCTTTCCTACTTCCTGCCACAGTCCCACCATGCTCATTCTAAGAGACTATCAATACAATATAAATGAGGCAGTCTTAACCTTCCTCCCCTGTTTTCATCTCTTTCACTTCCTCTTTTTACATCATCTTCCACCTCTTTCCAAACTGAGTGCAGCATCCTCCATTGCTGCCTCGTAGAAGCTTCAAGGTAGAGGGGTGCACACTGAAATTGATGATAACAGAAAAAGTGAAGCAGGCAGAACTGGGGGTGGTCGACATGAATATTTTATAAAGCATTTCTCATCAAGCCTTCAGCCAGAAGAATTACATTTGCAGCCAGAAACACTTGGAATAGTTTCTTTAATCTCCAGTATTGGACAGTGGTTGAAAGTAAATTTACTGAAGCTCTGTGCTTAAAGCAGCTACAGTCAATATTTTTGCAGCATTGGATTTTGCAACTTCTAAAAGGTGTAGCTTGTAAGTGTTGAACCCACAGAGGATCATCACCCTCATTCTACAGTTCTCCTCTGCTGTACAGAGAATTTTATTGTCTTGCAGCTCATTGTTTTGGTTTCATAGACTGCTTTTGTTCCTTCTTATTGCTCTGTTTGCAGCTGAAGAAGGCAATGACATCTGTATGTCAGTTAAAAATAAGTAGCAGTTAGATGGATGCTACAGTTCTATGCTTACAATTAGCTTCTAGCACATCACAGAGAGAGGATGGGGATGCAGGAGATGCAATATGATTTAAATGCAGGGATATGTTATCCTTCTTATTAAAATAATGACAGCAGTGATACTGCATGAGTATGATTAGCCAGGGCGGTTGGTGAATTTGGATAGCATACATCCATGAGCATGCTACTTGCATGCAGCTAAGCAATGCACTCCAAGAATGTCCCAGGTGGAACTAAAGTACTAGAATTATTGTGCTGCATATCTTGAATTAATTACTGGTAATGCAGTAAAAAACAAAGCAGGGTAGAAAAAACATGCAGGCAAATATATCCATCAAATAGAGGGGATTAGAAATAAAGCTAATATAAGCCTGCTTCCAATAAAGGCCTGGTACTCTGTGCAGGTCCTTCCCATTATTTGATAAAATACATTTATTTATGTATAGAGTAACTAAGCAATGGTTTGCTAACAGCTTAACTATGTCAGCTTTAGCATTGATAATACAAAAGTGTTTTTTTTCACAACTAATTACTGCTGACTCCAAAGAATGTAGGCTACATAATATTCTAACAACATAATAGGCTAAAACAATCTTCCCTATACAAAATTGCTTTGTATGAATTTAAATAAATGACATATGACATGTTTTAGAGGTGCTGATATGTAGATTTTTGTACCTTTGCATATAGATAAATGGTTCCAACTTTGATGTAAGCTAATTGGTGATATTGATCTCCTAATGCTCACCAGTGTATATATGTATTTCCCAAAATGTCAAGCCATTTCTTTAAAGTGGGACTTTAAATTCACTTTTTATCTTAATTTGATGTATTGGTGCTTTTATTATAAATAATCATATTCAAATATTTCAGTGCTTCTCCCACAACTGATATTTGAGCAGCCGTAAGTTGATTTTTCACTGTCCAACAGGTTCTGCTCAAAGATGTCTATTTCAGCATGTGGTAATTGTGGTCTCAACTATATGAAAATAATGTAAAGTGAATTCTGTTACAGTGCACATTTCCTTTTGAACTCTTCTCAGGAAAAGACATTTTATAGTTGCAGCAAATCACTCCTCGTAAATGGAAATATGCAGAAGCCAAATAAGTGAATCTGAGCCTATGTGGCTGAAAGTCTGCAAGCCTCGTGAGTGGGGTTTCTTTCTGCAGGAATGAGAGTCAGCTGTGGGTTAGCAATGTAATCATACGTGACTAAAAATGAGACAAGGGCCCCTTGTGAGATACTATAGCCGTTACTTTGGTATGTTCTCAAAGTCTCCGGTGGCCAGTTTCACTCTAGTTGAGCCGCCTTCCTTGTGCCTGGTTCAGGAAATTGGGCCTTATACTCCTGTTTCTAAAAATAGGAGCTTTATTTTACCAGAAATGTGGTGGTGGTCAATTACATTTGGCTGGATTCCCTTCCTCTCCTGGGAAAAAGTGTAGTTGTTTCAATGGCTACACCATCACTCACTCAATGCTAGAGGTAGTAATTTTCATCCAGGGGTTGTTAAAGTTTGATAGATGTCGATTGGGGTAGGGAGAGTCATCGTTGCTCTTGAGATGTAATTCCATTTTTTGGGGACAAAAATTAATTACCAAGGGTGACTTTATGACAGGAGATGTCTCGGCTCTACCGTTGACCTTCAATGCTGAAAGTCCACTCCCCACACACAGGCAGTTACAAGCCTCACTTCGCATGAATGGCTGTGTTGTGTGTGCGTGTTTTTTTTTTTGTTTTTTTTTACACTAGTTAACTGCAGTTAGACTTTATATTGTCAACAATTAATCAGTTGTTCTCCCCTGGAGTTTTTATCTGCTCGCTACCGCTAACAATATGTCCTTCTTAATTACACAGTAATTGGCATAAACAAAGTGTTTATTGTTGTGTAATGAACTGTGGCACATGGTGAAAAACAAAGAGAGGCAAAGTGGAATACATCTTGGTCTCCTTTTAGCGTTGTTAGCAGCCATCAACTCGAGTCATTTCCCCCTTTTATAGAATATCTTTTATCAAACATTTGAGACTGACATAAAAGTTAATAGTGTTAAGTCTTTGTATTTATCAGTCAGCGTCTGTTAAGGGAAATGGTTATAAATTAAACCTTTTCTGAGAGTGTAATCCATTCTTGCCCGTATCTGTGTTTGCATTATTATGACTTCACTTCATAGTTTACCCACTTTTTTTTAAATATACGATTATGAGAGTGTGACTAGCTCGGTGTGACAGTGCTTCTCCTCACCACAAACAGAGGCAGCTGATAACATCCACAGAACAGTGTTTGATCTCTTCACGGCTTTGACACCCACTGACACACACACACACACACACACACACACACACACACACACACACACACACACACACACACACACACACACACACACACACACACACACACACCTATCTGCCTCCTTTCCCCCTCTCTCTTCCTCGTCCCTCTCTCCCACTTCTCATTCTCTGCCTGTCCCAGATAAAGTCTTCTGCTGTCTTTGTGGATACCAATGAGAGGAGAGTGTTTCACCAGGCGGCAGTCGAGCACATTACATAATTGACAAGTGCAGGGTTGAAGCTGCCCGTCATGCGCAAATCCCCACACGGATCTTTTATTCAAAGCAGCAGTGCATAGAAAAAAAACAAAAACAAAAACAAAAAAACCCCTCCTCCTCCTCCGCCAGGTTCTGTTGTTCCATCAGGGAGACTGATCCTCCATATGTGTCATGATCCTGAGGGTGATGGGGTTGAATTCACAATCACACTCTCTAGGGTGGACATGTACACATCNACACACACACACACACACACACACACACACACACACACAAGGCTAAAAGAGCTGTGTTCCAAAAAAAATCTATACGCTGTGGTTTAATCAATCATTACTCAAATCTTATCAGTCAATCCTGTTAAAAAAACTAGATTATCTGATGTCAAAGTGTTATCATTCAAGGCTTTACGTTACAGATCGTTCATCAAACAGTGACATGATTTGTTTTGGGCTGGTGTGCTATTAATCATTTTTTAGGGAAAAGGTGTCAGGTTGAATGACTTCACTTTTATTCCATTTCCAACAGTGGAATATTATGTTCTTTATGTGGAAAAATCACGATGACTTATTTCCTCACTTTGCAGACAGTCACAGCGGAGGGTAGAAAAATGAAAAACTCTCACTGGTATTAATACTGCTACTATCACCATTTCTGTATCCATGATGAGTATAATAAAAAAAAGCATATATAACAACAAGCTTATATTATATTGATGTCAACTTACATAATGAGGTAAGCAGCAAACTGAGATGGTTCAGGTAGTGGTAAGATTTTTATTGTCAGTCTGGTTGTAGAAGTACACTCTTATGAAAGTCTTTGGCTGGAACGCTCCATTAAACAGTGAATAAAATAAGTAAATAAGTATGGAAATAAAACAGCAAATAAAATCAAAATAATAGGCATATAAACAAGCATATAAATATAAAAAATGGAACATAAAAAAGTAATAAATGATGTACAAGCAATAAAGGAGTGTATATAGCCTTCGCTCAGATATGTTACAGATGGATAGATTGCACTTGTTTGTGCATCTCTGCATGTACGTATGTGTGTGTTATTTATTAAGAAGTCTTATAGCTTCAGGGGGAAAAAAAGCTACTCCTCAGCCTGCTGTTGTGTGTTTTGAGGGTGCTGTATTTGCTCTTTGAGGGCAGCAGGGGAGAACAGACTGTTGTGTGGGTGAGTTGGGTCCTTAATGACTCCCAGACACTGCTGGGTGTACAGCTTCTTCAGACTGGGGTAATTCATACCCAGTGATGTGCTGGGCTGTGCGGACCACCGTCCCCAGCATCTTTTGGTCCATGCTGGCACAACTGGAGTACCAGGTGGTCTATCAGATGGCTCTCTATGGTGCCCCAGTAGGAGTCCCTTAGGATAAGGGGCCTTAAGACCAATTTATTTCGACACCTGAGGCCGTAGAGATGCTGTTGTGCCTTTTAAACATTGTGGTGGTGTGAATAGCCCATCTTAAAATCTTTTTTAGATGTTAACTTCCAGACATTTGAAGTTAACTAGCCTCTTCATCACTGTGCCATTTACGATTTGCTTCATCCTCCTATGATCCACACTGGCCTTCTTGGTCTTAGAGGCATTCATTAAACAGTGGTCCTCCTCCCTGTAGATACAGGAGATCAACCCCACAACTGCTGTGTAACCTTCTAACTTTGCAATGGTGTTTAAAGATTTAGTGTATATAGAGGGAATACAGAAGAGGGTTAAGGACACAGCCATGTGGCGCTCCTGTGTTTGGACAAGAGATGCGGTTTTTAATACCCACCACAAGGAGGAAAATGATCAGAAAGTCCAATTTCAAAGTGCTGTGTTCAGACCCAGATCCTTGAGCTTAGTGAGGGCTCTGTGGTGTTCAACACTAGTCCAGGAAAAGCATCCTCACATAGGATGGTATGCAAATTGCAGAGCGTTAAGGGTGGAGGAGAGCATGATTTTGCACTTTGCTAGAGGCCTTGTTAACCTCTCTGCACCAAGCAGGGCTCCACCACCTGCTGAGACAAAAGGCAGAGAAGCTGAAAGTTAGCTCTGTGTATGGCAGGTTATTACTACTCTCTTAAGACACAACTCAACAGAAAGTGAGTGGGTTAGAAACAGGATACAACAGATAAAAATTCAAATACAACGTATTCTTGTTTGGGATATTTGCTTCTGTCTGTAGAAATTTGATGTGTTATGTGTAAGTATTTTGTAGTGTGTTGTGTGTAGTATGACTCATTGTACTGTACCTACTTACAGCCAAAATGGCTGGTTATGAATAATGAAGACAGAAAGGATGGACTTTTTAAAAAAAAAAGTATGGACTAAAGCATTGTCATAATTCTTATGTTTAAAAGGACATTCTCATTATTTATTTTGGTAGGCACTAACACACTACACAGCAACATTTAAAAGATAATTAACTGACTCATATATGGCTCTTTTTGGTTGGCTATAAGGCGGTGTGTAGACTAACATTAGCACTGCATGAAAAATGGCAGCCCCCTCAATCATTTAAATGAGACCACAGCGTTGGCACTCTGGGCATGCTGATGCAAGAGTAAAGTCACATCATCTGGCAAATATACTGCATTAGACAATCCATTATGCAAGCTCGCATTTCTGGTAGATTACTTTATAACATGAATGGGGCACTTCTACTGATAATCGCCAAGATGGAGGAGAAAATTATTTCTGTTTTATCCATGTGAGCACTGTAAGGTTGTTTTTTTTCACTTTTGACCTGTTGTATTTCCACTGTCACCAAGTGGATACATATATGACAAATGTAAGTTTGCAGTAAAAAATCATTAAATACATATATGCACATAGATTCATACATTTCCCGTTCCCCAGCCGAGTATTTTAGACTCTACCAGAGACATCCTGATATTGGAACTACTCAAATTATTTATGCAGTTCTGAATGTAGAAACCATTGTGTATTTTTTTTAATACTGTAAAGACATTAGTGCTTTTATGATTCATATTTTGCTCTCAAAGGAAATTGAGCGCCAGCCTTTGGGGGAATGGGAAATTAAACCAAATTAAACATATCTGAAAGTCATGAACTCTCAAATTCATTTCCATCTCTGCTGTTGAGGAATACACAGGTTAGGTTAGCGAATAGTTCTGACTGAAGGAAGACGTGTAGTTTCCTGTTGTTTCCATAGTGATGGAGGGTTGATCATGAGGTAAACCTCCATTTTTATGTCTAGTAGGCATGTTTTGTTCCTTTTTATTTTGAGGAAACACCTGAATTCCTGCAACACAATAAAGATGAGCAATAGCCGAACACATAAGATATTTACACATTTTCTTAGGTATTTCCGATTATTTACATACTCATGGTAAATCAAAATGGAGAGGAAGAGAGACAGAGAGATGCTTAGAAAAGAATGTGGGCTTGTCTAAAAATTTACGACCTTAGGGCTAGTGTGTGTNTTTTGAGGAAACACCTGAATTCCTGCAACACAATAAAGATGAACAATAGCTGAACACATAAGATATTTACACATTTTCTTAGGTATTTCCGATTATTTACATACTCATGGTAAATCAAAATGGAGAAGAAGAGAGACAGAGAGATGCTTAGAAAAGAATGTGGGCTTGTCTAAAAATTTACGACCTTAGGGCTAGTGTGTGCGAGTAGGTTGGTGCTCATATCTGGAAGAAGACCAAAGCGTTAATTCCAAAACTGCCCATTTCCTTTTTGTGGCTGGAGGGAAATTCTGCCTTTTTTAGTCCTGTTTCATGTTTTTTTTTGACATCCTTCACACTCTGAGGCTAGAGGTCACCATGTGTGTGCTCCCGCATACACGCAGAGAGATGTGCCAGACCAAAACCCCACAAAGTTTCCAAAAGAATTCAACTTCTTCTTATGCTCCTGAGTTCATTCACTACAATACTATGTATCTTAAAAACTAGTGGTGTGAATAACATCAGTATTTTTAATACTCTGGAGAATCTATTATCAACAGCATTCGCAAGGTCAAAGAGTACAGCACGGACCTCAAACATGAAGCTGGATGATATCTCATGTTGAAGTTGTCTGAGTCATCATTAGGTTGGTGATAATACAAAGGCCAAGGCTTACAGATTGCATTACTGATCATAAGCTGCATGCTATGAATCTGTAAAAAAAAAAAAAAATCAACTGTCAAAGTAACCTGCTGAAATATGTAAGAAAATCTAAAACTATGTGCACTACAAAGAACAAGGAGGCCAATAAATTTTTCCTCTTTCCCTCTATNCTGATCATAAGCTGCATGCTATGAATCTGTAAAAAAAAAAAATCAACTGTCAAAGTAACCTGCTGAAATATGTAAGAAAATCTAAAACTATGTGCACTACAAAGAACAAGGAGGCCAATAAATTTTTCCTCTTTCCCTCTACACCCTTCAAAGTTCTCAGTGAGCTCAGTTACTTTGTTTTGGCAGGAAATATTTCTCTCTTTGCTGGGGATTTATCAAAAAAAAAAAAAAAGAGAGAGAGAGAGGCGGTGAATTCTGATGGGGCAGAAAGATCTCTTCCTGTTTTAAATTAAAAGAGTGTTAACCAAGGTCAGCTTGATAGGATGAGTGCATGTAGTTCTAAAACCCCGTTATGACACAAGCCTGTCTGTTTATCTGAACTAATAAAGGTTTCTTTGGAATACTTAATTAGCTGCTGTTTGTGTGTAGTACAGTGTATCTTTGCTCNGAATACTTAATTAGCTGCTGTTTGTGTGTAGTACAGTGTATCGTTGAACCATTACCTGGAAAGTTGTGAGTGAATGCAAAACATCTGCACTAAGTTGCAGGAATTTCTGTTTTATTTGACTCTATACTGAAAAGACTGAAGAGAAAAAAAATCAAGAAATGGGAATGCATCAAACATTATCTAAACTCAAAATATTGAAAACACAACCACAGTTACAAACGCATCACTTTTTCAGTCTTAAATCAGTGAGAAGTGCGCAAATGTTGATGGATATGTTGTGGGCTTCACTGATGGCATACAAGGCTAATGTGCTTAATACTCTTAATCATTTTGATCATTTTTGGGGAAAACATTTTACAGTGCTTTACTGTCAAGAGCGAGATATGAAGATTGATACCACTGAATACTGTCTGTTCTCTGTATGAAAACAGAGCCAGCAGGCTAATAGCTCCAGTGAATTTTAGCAATCTCCAGCTGAAGGTCCTCCGCAACCTCACAGTAATGACAACTCCCCAGGAATTCATTACACAAAGAAATAGTTACAGCACTTAAATCTTTGTAAAAACACACATTGTCACTTTTACATTACTGTTTGTGTAATGATTAAACAAATGAGATGCACTGTGTTAACTAATAAGCAGTAGAGGTGTTCGTTTTTTGACTTTAGAGCCAAGCTTTCCGATATTTATGCTTAGCTATAAATATATATGGAAATGTGAATCTTTTTTTTTTGTAATATTATGTGATATGTGTTTTGGAGGGCAATAACAAATGTCATCTTGAGAAGTAGAACACATTAAAAGACACTCATATGCACCATTTTTTAAAAAGGCAGTAGGTCATT
>JANJYP010045918.1:0-49922 GCA_024605115.1 Rastrelliger brachysoma | reverse complement strand
ATTTTTTTGTTTGTTTATGAGTCTATCTACGGTACATGTATTTCAGGTTCTATACATCCATCAATTTTCCAAACTATTTATCCTACATGGGGTTGTGGGGGGCTGGAGCCAATACCAGCTGTCACTGCCAATGAGGTGGGGTTCACCTTGGACAGGGTGCCAGTCCATCACAGGGCTAACATATAGAGAAAAACATCCATCATGCTCACATACACACCTATGGGCAATTTAGTGTTTACAGTTGACCTAACTGTATGTTTTTAGCCTGTGGGAGAATGTAATAATGCAAACACATTTCTTTGAATGAATTGCTTCAGAGCAACTTTCCATCAAAAATGTTCAAAACAGTAGTGCTAGCAGCATCTATGACACTTCAGTGTTCACCATGTTGAATAAACCTTGTCATCACTGTGTTAAATTAGTCAATAGCAAACCAATCAGAAAGCTTGCTTGGTGACTGGCTCCATGGAATTGAGAACGAAAGCAGAAAGGAATAAATCAGTCCGGCTGGGATACTGTATAAAAGTTCTACACCTAAATACTTTGTGAAATGATAAGCAGTACAGTAATTACATACACAATATTCTATAGCAAATACTGCCTACCTTGTCATTAACACAAATCCACCATCACCTGTGGGACGGTGGTAAGTCTCATAGACACACACACACACACACACACACACACACACACACACACACACACACACATACACATAAAGAGACAGGGGCCGGCACCAGACACGTGGCCCTCTCAAAATTCACATGGGGAATTTTCTAGTTTAAAATAAAATCCCGACATCTTCAACTATCGTACCAATAAATTTACCTTCAGCGTAATTAAATATATTCAAGCTCCAGGCATATACAACTGTCCCTCTCTCTTTTTTTTTTGTTTTTCCTCTCTCACTATCACTCCTAATTACATCACTATCAACAGTCTGCATCCAGTCTCTCATTCAGTCCAGATTTAATCAAACACAAATGCAATGCATACATACTTACCATTGCGGTCTATAGCAAATGGCGTGCCTGCAGTGACTATTTCATAGTTGCAGATCTGGCTGTACTGTGGAGAACAATCTTGGTCCCATGCTTCCACCTGTAAAAGTTCAACATCCAGTGATGTCCCAAACTTTAACAACTACAGGTCAAGTATCTTATGTCTGTTAGTCATTTTTTTAACCATGTTAACCTGCACATTTATGATGCTGATTTCAGTAATCAAACAATGATAATATCTAAAAACATACAAACATTGGACAACATATTTAAATACCTGCAAAATGCTGTCATAGATTTTTCCTTCTGTTACAGATGCCTTGTATAGTGGCTCCCGAAACACAGGGCAGAACTCATTTACGTCATCCACCTGGATGTGAACCACCGCCCTGGGTGAAGACATGGTAAGAAGAAAGGGAACACAGGAGGGAAAAGGACAGAGAGATGCAAACAAAGTGGAGTGGAAATGATTTATGGAGAAAAGGAAAAGTAAGGACACATGAAAACAAGAGATGGATGAAGGAAGAGACAGAAGAAGGAAGAAAAAATCTCTTTAAGTCATTAGAGATGATCAAAACTAATTACGACCCATTTCACTGTCTGGCTGAAGAACATTGGTTAGATGAAGACAGAGGAGAGCGAAAAAGACAAAAACATAATTAAAACATAAAACCAGATAAAACAAGTGTATTAATAAAACAAGGGAAATAACAGTGATAAAAGATAAAAGAGGACTAAGAACTTGACAAACAACAAAATTATTATTTTACAAAAGCCTTCCTGTGAATATAAGTTTTGAGAAGTGAATTCAAGCTACCAGAGGAGCACAGGCAGCGGCTATGGTCATAGCGTGTGAGTAAACCTAAGATATAGGTAGGACCATGTGAGGCTTTTAATTCTGACAGCTACGTGTTGTGCAAACTAGAGATGCAAGATGGCCTTTTGGCTGAGCACTGAATGCAGGGAATTACAATAATCAATTTGTGACAAACTTAATGCATGGATGACTTTCAGACTTGTGAACTTCTTTTTCACAAAAAATAATAGCACTACCTTGATATTCTGTGTGTGAAAACAAATCCCAGGTCACTGGTCAGGTCAGGAGGAACAGATAAAAGGACCTCAGATGTGGACTCATCCAGCATTTGATATCACAGACAAAAATCATAACATAAAAGAACTTGTAAAAGCCATTACCAGTAAGTAGAACATAAAGTTGTGTGTCATCTGTGTAACAGTGTAAATTCATATAATAATTATTGTAAGGATAATCTGACCAAAGGAAGAGTATAAATAGAAGATAATCTAGCACCAGGAACACCACATGGGAGGGGGCTGAGGATGAGGAAAAGTCTCCCATTAGAACACAGAAAGACCTGTTTCAACTTTTGGAGAGATGTAAACCAATATTGCACTGCCATGGCCAACTACAGCTGTCAATCAGAATAATTAGAGCTGTAAAGGGGAATTATTTGTTAATCTCAGCTGTTTGACAACTGAGATTAATTGAGAGGCAACAGACTTTTCAAAAATTTTAGATAATAAAGTTAGGTTTGAAAATAGTTTAAGGATCTGTAGCAGAGGTTGAACTATTACATATTTCAAAATTGGATGGGAAAGACGTAATTTGGGAGCCAACTGTCTGAAATATCTCTTTTATAAATCTAGATAATGATCTAAATAATGTCTAATTGACAGGTGGACGAATTTTAGTGGTAGATTAACTCCTCACACTCTAACATAGAAATTTGCTTAAAGCGAGGCATACTGGTGGAGGGTTCAGTATAGATGAAGAGATTTCTCATCACAGGTGTAATATGGAGCCTAATGTCATCTATTTTATTCATGAAATGGTGGAAAAACTGCTGACATTTCTCAGTTGATGCCTCCATAGGCTGGCAAGGAGGAGGACTAACCACTGAGTTGATTGCCTGAAATAAAATCCTGGGGCTGTGGCAGCTATTGGCAATCAGATGGAAAAATAGCATGCTTCTTTATTCCTGAAGAACAGGTATGAGAAGAGTTGATTAAAATGTAACTCACATTTAACTCACAACTTTTGTTTATTAGTGTTTTGCTGTAAATGGGTTTCTAACGTCTATTAAACTTTTATTTAACAGGCTTGCCTATTGACACAGATTCATCTACAGAAAATATTATAAACCAAGACTGTTTTTTAAGGTTTCTCTCTACATTTTCTTTTTTTGTCTCACCCATCTCCCTCCCTCTGACACTGACACAAACATGTGATCTCATCTGCCAGGACCACTGACAGTATTAACAAGGCACACTGATAAGATTTGTGCACTACAGTACAAAAATGACGCAATAATTCAGATGTATTATGAAGTTTTCCTCCCCTGTGACCTTCTCTGACAACAACTTAGAGTGTATTTGAGGAAGCACATCTGGCTAATTAATGACATTAGCTTAATGAGGCCTATTTAGAATGTCACGCAGTGCACACACGTACACTGTGTGTCATTCATCTTCCACTGGAGAAATTCATCACAGATCCCTTAGCTTATAAATTTCTCCATGTCACCTCTCTTTCCTTTAAGTACCAAGCCAGCAGTAGTAGCTTCTTGTCTCTGATTTAAGAACAAGGGGGTTTGATTGGTGCTGTCCAAGCCAGTCTGCCTGTCTGTCAATCTCATTTAAACAGCACTACCAAATACACACACACACGCACACACACCACTATGTTTATGGGCCATTAGAGGAATATATCCTGAAAACAAAGCTGCAAGTTTCAGAGTCTCAGCTGTCACTGCTTGAGAGATCTCAGGGAAAATGAAAAACAAAAGGAAAAGCAAAATTGAAAAAACGAAAGCATAAATTATGAAGCCATTGTACATAACATTGTGAAAACTGTGCTGATGTTTCTACTATACCGAATAGATAACTGTTTTATAGTATGTTACAGTTGCAAATTTCAAATAAATACTACTGCTATTACTATCTTTTAAAATATATATTTGGTGATGTTATTATAACAAATGTACAAACTTTTATTTCACTACTATTTCACTACTACCCTCTCTTGCAATGGCATGCAGTCACAAGTGTAAAAATCATCATTGCAGCAATGACCTCACTCAGTGTTGGCAAAAGTTAAAGTGCATTTGTGTTGCAATAAGCATGAGATCACATTTTGTAAATCTGATCCCCCTAATTAAAATGTTTATGTGTTTGTACATTAATTACAACAATTTTAATGTGTGCTGCTATGGACAGATGTGAGTTCAGATGTGATCATTTTTAAGGTAAGGATGTAGTTTCTTGTAATGTTACGAACATATCCAGTTTATTTTATTTTATTTACATTGGTGAGGATAAGGCATTTTTCTTCGTTGAAAAAGTTTTCCTCTGCTGTCATGATTTTGGCAACTTTTTGAGAACTTAATATGACTAATGTGCAGCTGCCTTTGTAATTTTAATACTTAAAAATCAGTATTTGTTTTCATGTCATGCTTCTATAAATTTTTCCGCCCCCCATAAGTCAGAAATACAATAGTGGCAACACAAATGAGTCATGCCAAGTTAAAGTATGTGGCAGCTGTAATACAGGGTCTGACAATCACCATTGTCATAACAGAGTTTTTAGGGCAGCATACAGAAACTCTCAGAGATACAAAGGATGCTACGTAGTCACTATCTAAATTGCATAAAAGAAAAGAAAAACTGTGACCAAAACTTACACATTATAAAACATTATAAACTATGTAGAGTTCAGTTAAACACCTTGACAATGACTCAACCTCAATTAAACATGAACTGCTTCACAAGGAAAGAATCTGTTGCAGTGACAGTGTATTAAATTAGATTATTCTTGTTGCTGCGCAATCTGAATCACCCAAGGATATATATATATATATATATATATATATATATATATATGTGTGTGTGTGTGTGTGGCATATTATATATACATAAAATGCAATGAACAACACTATGCTGACTAAAGTTAACTGAAATCACATAGTCTTTACAAAGGTCACATGTTATCCATTTTAAGAAGACATCAGTTTGACCATCTGCACAAAGCACAGCAAATCTCCACCTGACCCTGGCTGCCATAGGACACAGCCGGCTTTATCATGACAGCTGCTTATCCTGACTGACTTCAGTGAATACAGAGGTGATGAACCGCTCAAAAACAGACAGATCATGAGTGACTACTCCCAGGATAGAAAATGACCACAGAATGACCCGGGAACAGAAATATACTACATACTACACTGCAGCTCTGCATGTGGTTTGTCAAGCTGGTGCTCCTGTACCTCAGGAGAAGCTATTGCTCGACTGCTGTGGATTTGTGGAAGATGTGATTTGCCACTGATCGTGCATTGCTACAGTATAAGCCATTCCTGTTATTCTGTAAATATCTCTGTATTTTTTTCTTTAACTTTAAAGTTAAATTTAGTATTTAGTATTTGGCATTTGACATCGTACTGAAAAAAATGGTATAAAAATTTAACAGACATTAACAGATAACTCTTACAAGGGATGAAAACCAAAAGCTCTTGTTTGGGTAGAAAAACAACATATCTAATTGATGTATAAACTAGGACTGATCGAAATACACACACACAAATACTTGTACTTGACTCACTTGTGAGATTTCTTCCAGTCAGCCCCGCTGGGTCCAGCTCCACAGTCATAGGCCTGGATAATAAAGGTGTACTCCTTCTGACTCTCACAGTCCACAGAGCCACTGGCTCTTAGGACTCCTTCTCCTGATGTGCGGTTCAACACTACTGCCTCGAACGGAGCCTCCTGACCATAGATCTTAAAGGCACAAATCTCCCCTAAAAACACAGGGAAAAAGAGGTATGAAGTAGTATGTTTCCACAGTTACAACAATAAAAGAAACATAATATATTGTATTTATGATTATTTTTAGTTATGGATAATGCTTAAGGATTCCTTCACTAGCCCTGAAGACAGAAAAAAAACATGAGAATGTGTCATCAAAGCCTGCAGTGCAAACCAATGTCCGTTAGTAAGTTGGGAACAAAGTGAATGAAAAAAGAAACAAAAAACAGTAAGAAGACAATCAAAAAGAGAGCGGAAGAGATTAACATCAAATGAAAATGAAAAGAACCAATATTCATGTATACTGAAAAGAAAAGTAGTTTATCAGTGGGATGTTTTGAACAACCCTAATCTAAACCATATGAGTTCTAAAAGAGAAAAGACAGAAAGGGAGAAATTATCAAAAACATAATGGGCTTCAATACGTCTGTTCCCCAACAGAGAATAAAAAACGTTGCTTAGTTTATGGGTCTTCAATGGGCAGACATCGGGGACTGAGGATATTTAATATGGACGCTGTCTGCACAACAAACATCAGACTTAGAATGAGAAATAAAATCTCAGCCTGCAGTTAATTTCATGTTGACTGTGTAAGGGAAAAAACATTTCCGATAACAGGATTTTTTTCCTTTATTCTTTTTTTCTTTCATGATACTGCTGGTAAAAACTTATTATTTTTCTTTTCTTTTTTTCCCCATGATCATTTTCTCACACCCTGCTTTAGCTACCTAACCGCATAGACAGTTGAGGATGAGTCAAACTGTGGCTAATGAAGTAAAACCTGACAGTACACATTGTAGATGTTTTCTTACCAGCACAGCTATCGCGTCATTCAATTTCAGTCTAGGTCCTATTTCTGGACACAATGACATTTGTCACAAAAACACAGTATACAGCTTCTGGAATTTATTTGATAGGAAAATAATTCATATTATATGTTGGATATTAATTACTATTTCTATTTTGTGAGCCCACTGACAGCCTGTCATCACACATACTCAGCTGGACTTTCCTTAGCCCTACAGAATATATAAGTGAATTAAAAAACATGGTAGAGACAAACTTAGTCACCTATACAGCAACACTTTCTGGTTGGGCCCATTGGAAGAAGAGAACCAACAGACCAAATGTGCAATCAGGCAGCAGTGGTAGATTTACACCAAATACAGGTTTGCCAGTTTCTCCTTAGTGAGATGGAGATAGTGAACATCTATGGGGGTACTTGAAGGTCGCTCTGGGTGAGTGTCTTTTTGTATAAAGTGTCTAATCATAGGTACTGAAAGTAATGGGAGCATGGTAGTGTATACTTCTTGCTCAAATGATGCAAATCTCCTTTTTATATGTATAAATCCTTAGCAGCTTTAATACTGTTCCCATGCCATGTGGTTTGGATGGAGAAATATTAGTGAAATTGCTTTTTTTCGCTTTTCATAAGCAAAATTAAAGTTTCACACATCTAAAAGTGGGTCATCAGTGAAAATTATAAATCAGATGCTAAATATCACCATTTATGCTTCCCTTTTCCTTAAGCAGTTGCCTGTCTTTGACAATGTTAGTGATCAAACCAGGGCCCTGCTGCAGAATTTGTGCACACAGAGCACCAAACACCATAGTCTTTCTGTATGTACATCTGGTTGTGTGTGGAATCATCTATGTTTATCCCCTGCGCAAGTATTCATTTCAGGGATTTGGGGAATCTCCTTGCAGAGGGAACAAAAGCTGCAGAGTTCTGACCCTGCACTAGCTGATATCTCTCAGAAGTCAGAACTCTGACTTCCCTTTAACCTGATTCAATTTTTCAAATCCCCTTCTTGGTGAAATATTGATGCTGCTAAACATGGTGGTCTTCAAGGTCTGAGTCCCAACCAATTTTCAAGATGTCTGGTCTTTATATTGAACCCTATTGAAGTCTTATCAAAATGATCTCCAATATGGCAGGAGAAGTATGTATAGAAAAATATTAAGCTGGTGGGATGCAAAAATAGTGATAAGCATGACAGTGATCCTGTCTGCATGTATGTACATTCATGCACACACATTGAACAAATATGGTCGTACATGCAACAAAAGAGAGTGGAAACTGGTTTAAAAATACCAGCAGTTATGATACGTGCCCCTGTAGCCCACATGCATAAACCCTGACTTAGTGGTGGAAAGCAGGAAGAGGTAACCCCACTTAACAGTTTGGGGTTTGGATGTAAATCCATTTTCCGCTCCATCTGTTGTGGCAAATACATTTTTCTGGATTACATTTTACAGTAGAATGTAAGAGTAATAGAAGGGAGAAAAGATAGAGAAGGAGGGAGAGAGGGGTGAGTATGTATATGTAAATGGTAATGACAAAGATTTCAGACAGATTCCTACTGTGTCAGCAAATGTCTTTTTAACATGTACATACATATACTTTCTTTCCTGAGACTTAGTTTGGACAGGAAATAATAAAATATCAGTCAGTTGAGGTCTATGGATGAAATGAACTCCAGTCTTTTGGCCTATACGTCATCAGGGTAAGGAGTTATTTTTCAAAGTAAATATCAAAACCATAGATTTTTGCTGCAGGGAGTTGGCTTGTTGCCATGGCAGATTGAGAGAAAAGAGTCAGCGAAAAATGGCTCGATAATAATAATCATCTAAAATAGATGATACTCCAAAGAAAGCTTGAGCAGCATAAACTGCATTGACAGAGAACTTGTATTTCACGGGATATTAAATTGCCAGTATAATGGAAATGGACAAGATAGACACAGTTTTTTTTTAGGTTATTTTTTCAGGCTCTGTAGAAGACAGTGTAGAAGGGTTGNAGAGAGAGAGAGAGAGAGAGAGAGAGAGAGAGAGAGAGAGAGAGAGAGAGAGAGAGAGAGAGAGAGACAAATGACATGCAGTACAGGCCCAACAAAATGAATTTAATATTTATTTTTCAATTTATGACAAATATCAGCATTGTTGGTATCAATATTATTAATGAATATGTATGAATATTATGAATATATGTTAATTTATGTCTATACTGTTTTAACTTTGTGGTCTTAAACTGTAAAATGTTGTTAGGAGTCCGTCATCATCTACAGGACCATGTTATGTTAGATATATTAGCACAGTGTATCATGTAATGTAAGAAAGTCCGCAGTTAACAGGGTCACCAGTTAAACAGAAACACCGGATCCACTGATTCAAAGTGACATTTACTTTAAATTAGGGCAAAACTGATGACTAATACATCTTAGTCAATGATACTGCGGAGGAGAGAATCCTGTCAAAACAGATGTACAGTGTGTGGACATATTTAATTAAAAGAGGGATTTGCAATAACACAATATTCCTCCATATTATAGTCAATATAATACCCTAATGAAGGGAGAATTTCCAAATTAGCATTGCAATGGCACTTCTGATTTTTTCTTTCCTCCACTGATCAAATTTTTTTTCTATCAGAGGAGACTGACCAAATGCAGTTGCAGATTTTCATAGATAATAACCCTATACCGTATATTCTATTGCTTTTTTAGATAATAGAGGGTGAGGCGATTAGGATTGCGAGGGCAGGAAGAAAACATCAACAAAATTATTAGATCAGTTCTCTTGCACAGTGCTAGAACTATCATGTCAATCATATCACCGATGTAGTTACAATATTGCAGTATGCAGGATTTTCATATAGGTCTGATATGTACAGTATGTAAGGACTTGTTTTCATACAGTACACTCTCATATCTGAAGTCCAATAAATCAGATCAAACCAACATCTGCCCAATTCTCAATTTAGCTTCATAATACTACAACACAACAAACTAATTATTTAAAAATACAGTACACTGATTAAACATATTTTATATATTAGGTTGTAGGTTAAAAAGTTGCATTTTAATTCATGTTCATAAATTAGCTTCCAGAATCAACAAACTTATTTAATTAAAAGGGAGCAATAGCAACCATCTAGAGACAAAACCAGAAAGAAAACAAACATGAATAAGAGTGGGCCACTTAAGGTCAATAGTGTTCATGAAGTTTAATCACATTTAAATCACCAATAATAGTTTCACTCAAGTGTCAAATTTACTACATTCATAGAAACTGATTTAAGTGACAATAAAAAGTATACATCAAATAAAGCTTAAAAAGATAAAGAAGTGAGATTTGACCTTGACTGGAACTTTATTGAGGTTACTCTTTAAACCTGTGATTTCCATGCTATGATCATCATTGAGTAAATTATAAATTATGGAATATAATATCTTCTTTTAATTTCAGCTTTATCATCAGGAAAAACAGGCTTCCTACAGATGATGTAAGACAATTTCAAGCTAAGTACAATATGCTGGGTGCTTAAAAATTTAACAATATAATTATTGCACAATCTCTGTCATCTAGGTATCTATAAAGCAAGAAATCTCTGTCATTCTGTCTGTCTGTCTGTCTGTCTGTCTGTCTGTCTGTCTGTCTGTCTGTCTGTCTGTCTGTCTGTCTGTCTGTCTGTCTGTGGCTTGCATATCTCTCTGAATGTTTGTCAGATCACCCTAAGCTTTCACATATGTCTTGCGTATGACACGATTGTGTGCATCCTTTTTTTATTTTTTTGGATCGATATTCAAAACATTATTATCATTAAAAGTTAATATCCCATAAACTTACGTGTCGCTGTGCTCTCCTGCTGCCAGCACTTTCATTACAGTTTAAATCTCCTTTTCTCCATCAGGAACTGTTATTTGAATTTCTCTCAGTTTTGGGCTATTCATCCTCTGATGTTAAAAAACAGAGAATTATGTAAAGTTGGCTTCTCAAGTTGTTTCAGTTCAAAGTAGGACAAAACTGTGTCATCTGCATTAAAAAAAGAATATGTCATGCTGTCTATTAATGATACTCACATAAGTTGAAACAAAATGTAAACCAAATATATCACCTTGCCTGTTTGAGATTCCATGACCTGCAACTGTAACTTCAGTGATTTTGTAAAGCCCAGAAAGCCTCGTCTGAACCCACTTTCATAGTCAAGCCTCAACAGAGAAACAGAAAATGGAAACATGTTAATTCCTCTTCTTAATCAAATACTGCTGTGATTCCATCTGGTATGTCACTGCCTGCTTGTCTATCTGCATAGTCTATTAGACGCAAGAGCTTCTGTATCAAGATTTGTGTGTGTGTGTGTGTGTGTCTGGACATAGTAGTGCGGGAGCTGTAAGACCTTGATTAAAGTCAGTTTCTAAGCAGAGTATCAGGAGGTTTTAAGCCTTGATTCCTCCACTCTCCTGCCTTTAGTGCTGAGCTCACTCTCACCCCAGTCCTTCCTATTAATTAAGGACTGAATTACACACACACACACACACACACACACACACACACACACACACACACACACACACACACACACACACACACACACACACACAAAACTTCAAGACAGTTAAATTATTTTGAAGATAAAGAGCCTCATTATAGAGTCTCAGATTTTGCTTTTTGTCATTTGTGTCTATGTCTTTTTTGTGTGCAAATTAAAAAAAGGCTCAACTTCAATACATGACACTCCTCTTTTAGGAAGCCTACAGTGAAAGAACCTTGCTCTAAATCACTTGGTGGCATATGGAGCACATATTTAGGTACAATATGTGTTTAATCACTCCAGGTGATAAACTGAACAATGAAAGCTTCACATAGGTCTATTGGGTTGGAATGCATTAGACTGTATTGGTGTAACTAATTAACATGTTCATTGAGTATTAGCAAGTTGTCGTTCAGAGAATTATAAGACACTCAATATCTTTCAAAATGTCAGCATGTTGTCATACTTTGATGCTATGAATTTTGAATATGGATAAAACCTGAAGCTTTAAGAATTGCCTTTTGCATTACTTTTATTGGTGGGATTTATTTTAGCTAAGTGGTTCATTAGTCACAGTTATTAGCATAGTTTGTCTCAGTTGTGTACTGTATCTCAGGCGCCGTACTGAATATCAAGGTTCTAAAACTACTATATATGAGTCATAATGTGAAAGTTAATTTTCTGTCTAAGTGTTAGACATTTTACACATAATTTAGCAAATTTTATTGAATCTAATTTATAACAGCCTGATTTTGGGAGAGGATGCATTGCACTCTACTTTGAAATAGCTTAGCATAAACAATGAATTTACTGATTTCTCTTTTAAATTACAAAAAACTATTTTCTGGCATGAATTATTCGGGATCATTAGAAAAAAAACTCTAAGCTCTAGTTTTGTAAGAGTTGGAGTAGAGGAAGAGGATGCAGAGAAAAAAAGAGGAAGAGGATGAAAACAAATCAGGGTTCATGGCCTTATACTAAGCCTTTCTCCTGTTGGCTTTAATGGGATTTTCTTTGAACTGTCTCAAGGTTTTTAGATGAGGACATGATGAGGACACTGAGCAGCAAGTAGTTTAACTTGAGGATAAGTTGTCAAATGTCAGTGGTGGCTCTGGAGACTTTTGTGACTGACTTACAAGCTTTCTAAATCTACACCCGAAGCTTTACTCTACTACTCCACACCAAATGAAGCTAAATAAATAAATAAAATAAGAGCTACAATGCAAGAAGCAAAGTTCATTGGTTAAACAGTAAGCACAGCTTATGAAGTCATGACAAGAATTAGAGGTCTCTATAGAGATAAAATGAAAAGCTGGTGATAAACAGTGCAACATGACTGCACAAAACAATCTGTTCAAAGTTCTGCATAATGCAAATCCACAACATTGACCATTCTTTGAATACTAATAAATACATATGACATTGATCAAAAGAATTCACCATTTCCTTAAATATACAGACCCACATGCAAATAATTTACAGAAATCTGCAAAACTGAGTTATAACAGGAAAAAGCTCCTGGCAAGACTATAGTCTAAGTCTAATTGTACAACCTTGCTTTATGAAGCTGTATGATGCTGTTCTGAGAAACATCAGTGCTTTGATCCGAATGATCACATCAGCATGCTAACATGCTCACAATGACATTCTGGAGATAAGCAGGTATCACTGTCGATGATCTTATTTTACAGTGTTCACAGGATAACATTTACTAATAATTAACATTAAAAACAGGTTACTCAGTAGCTAAAAATCAAAGTAATTAGAATTCATGCATTGGTTAGACATCAGTCTGTGCCAAATTTTAGAGCAAGCCATGTCAAGATTTTTTAATAAGAACTAAAATATAAACTTTGTTGTGGTATTATAGTAGAGGGATCACTAAAGTCTAGGATGTATTATATGGGTCCAATGAATGGTTGTATCAAATTTCATTGCTATCTATCCATTAGTTGATATTTTTATCCGGACCAAAGTGATGGAAGTGATGACCAATCAACAGACAGACTGTGCTTCCAGCAGACTGAGCCATTGACTAAACTCTCTTGATTCAAAAACATCAGCATGTATTTTTCCCACCTCATTCCACCTCCAGTAAAATCTGTAATGAAAAGTCTCACTGTAAAGAAATAACAACCTCCATCAATTTCTTTGGAGCTTGGGTGGCACAGGCTAGTATTCACACAAAGTGTCTGTGTGCATGGGTACATGCAATTGTTGTCTGTTGCAACCACAGTGAGCTCCCAGTCACTTAAAGAAAAACATGTAGGAGCAATTCATCAGAGTCCCACTTGGCTCCTTTAGATAGCTGGCCACTTCCTAATTGCATTTGGGAAATTGTCGCACCATCCACTTGACCTCAGGGTGACAAATCAGCAGCTCACACAGGCAAGAAGCACATGCACGCACACAAACACACGCACACGTTCAGGTTATCTATTCACCCAGCACTGCTGATGCCTTGGAAAACACAATATAGGTATGGGGAGAATTCAATATTGCAGACAATACACATTCATTGTGCTGGGGGCTTTGGTGGTCTGCAATGCAATTAGTGTTAATTGCAGCCTCTGAAGATGTGAGATTAGAATTCATCAGATGAACTGTGACTGTCAGTGTTGCCTGTTAATTGAACTGCACAATGCTGTAGTTGTGTGATTTAAATGCTGAAGAGGACTCTGAAAATAATATTTCACTTAACTCTTTTAAGTAGAAACAAAGGGTTTGAAGAGTAAGTTGAGACTTTTAGAAAAGCTATGGTGTGACTGAAAGATTATAGGTTTAGGTGCAATGATAGACTGAAATAACTTGCCTTCAGCAAGGTGCTTCACCGCAAACTTCTCTGGTAGAGATATGTATACATGAATAAATAAATAAATAAATAAATAAATAAATAAATAAATAAATAAATAAATAAATAAATAAAGAGACTGTTACAGAAAGTTGTTTATCAACTTAGGGAGGAAATTGTGCAAATTGTGTTTATGTGCCTGGCAGAGTGCATCAAGAGATGGACCGCAAAAAAACCTGTGTTTTTCTACTTCAGTGCTTCACAGTATAACAATAAATTCTAGAAATTCAGAGCCTGGGCATAAGTATAACAGCAGGGGAAGAAACCCCCCAAAAACAAAGTGAGGACACTAGAGACATGAGCGGCAGGACAGATACCACTAACATGAGTACAGAGGAGGTCAAAGAGATACAAAGGAGTGGATTAAAAAGTAAGTGAGAGGAGATGAGAAGCTGCGGGGGACTTCGACAGGAGGAGGAGGAGAAGGAGGAACGATATAGAGATAACTACAGTGTAAGAAATAAGTAATGCAGGTATAAATAGCACTATCAACCTCTGGAATTTCTCACTGCGCTTCTCCTCCTCCTCACCTTCCCCCTCCCATGTTCCTTCTCCATTCCTCTGCGGCAGATTTCACAGCGGTATGCAATTATTCAGCTCTTAACATCCACACTCAGATGCACCACTCAACCTTGCCCTCCTTTACCCCTGACACGCCTCATCCGCTCTTGTTCTAACCTCTTTCTCACCTTTCTCCCCTCCTCCTCTGTTCCTCTGTTATCCGTTATTTACCATAGCTGACAGTCCACTGCTATCTAAGGGTCACCAGTTGACAGTTAAATGGCTTTCTGAACAAGGGGACTTTGACTGTTTGGGGATGAGTATGGCAGCTGCTCTCTCACAAACACAAACACACACGTAGCACAGTATCTGCATATAAATACACTAATAAAAAAAGAAACGGTGCTACTGTATGTTTAAAACTGCTGGCTTGGGTCACACTCTGATGTCTGATGCCAAAATGCACACAAAGTTGTTTTTTTTTTTTGGCAGCAATACAAAACTCATCAGTATGACAGATTCCCCATGTGTGGAATATACAAATAATACATCAGACAATGCCTCTTGTGACATCTTTTTCATGCATTTGGTCATAATACGTATTGGACAAATTAAAAAAGTTGTTGGACCACCACAGTTATTACAATTCATTCCTATAAAATGCCATGGTAATCTGTATTCAGCTACTGAAACATTTCAATCAAAACAATAAAAACACTTATTGGTGGCACTAAAAGGAAAGACTGGTATATGTAATCTTTGATGTTGTTTTTTTTTTTTTCAAAAGAATACAGAAACAAAAATGTCAACCTGCAGTTGGCTCATGAGGAAAAGTCACCAAAGTCAGAAAAAAATACTGTGGGGACCATTGCTGTGTCTATAAAATTGCATCATCTTAAAACATCCAGTAGCCGGTGAGATATTTCAATTTGCACCTTAGCGGTGGACCAAGCATTAGCCATCACAGCCATCCCTGTGGTGAACTACAGGCTTTCTTTCTCCATGCTGTGGATGTGGTAGTTGTGTTTTAGATCTTGATTGGTACTTGTAGCAACTTTTTAAGTTTGAATTATCTTTTTTTATATAGTCCACAGGAGACATGAAAAGGCCATCCCATTTATAAAACCTCCCTTTGATCTCTGAAGCCATTTTGCTCTCCTCAACAACCTTTTCATATCTAACATCATCTGCTCATTATCCTTTAAACCCAATCACACCACAAGTCACAATCTTAACACTGTTGTTCTTTTTCTTTCTTTTTACAGCCCTCAGCTGGACTGCAGGGTAGTATGAGATAACTACAGACTTCCAGGCATGGCAGAGTCTTCATAAGCGTCTGAGCTGTAAATGTCACAGTGGCTCCAACTATGACCTCTGTCAGAGCAGCTCACTGAGAAGAGAAGGACATGCTCCAGTGGTTTAAAGAAGATGCGCATGCACACACATGTACTGTATGCACACACACACATTTACATGCAGAGTACTATCAGCAAAAATACTAGAGGAAGAACTTCAAACAATCGTAATCTAACAAACTACAATTCTTATTACAAACTGTGTGCATATGTTATATGTTACTAATAATTGCTTAACATTAAATAAATATAAATAAATTGTACTACTTTGTATGTTGGGTCCTGCATTGTTTAGCTCAACAAGAAGGATAAATAATCTAACATGTATTTTTTACAAGGATAGAGGCCAGTGTATGTTTTTCAGATTGACAGGCCCTCTGAGACAAACTGCCAACTTTGGGCTTTATAAATAAAAATGAATCCACATCGGCAACACAAGTGCAGGGGCATTTATCTGGAAAGTTAAAGTGGCATGGATAAATTTTACAAATGGATAGCAGCTTTATGTTATGAGCAACACATTAATTCAACACAACTGAGTAATGAATGGCACACTGGCATCCACCCAAAGCAACCACTATTAATTTATCACTGGTCCTGATGCCGTCTAGTTACTTGATATTATATAACCACTAAATTTATTTTAAAAACTGATCTGTTGCTCAGTTATGGACCTACATCCAGGTCCATAACTGATTCAGACTCAATATAAAACCACAGCATACCTGGGCTGTGGTTTTTATATTGACTCATGACAGAAATGCTCTCTGCATATAAATATAATAAATAAATAAATATATAAATAGAACTCATAACACATAAATATCCACTGCCAGATTGCTGCTCCATCAGCAAATCATCGTCAAGCCTAACCAGCTAAATAGCTAACTAATTGTAACTATGTAAATTTTATTCTAGCTATGATTTTCCTTGTGTAATGATGATTACGTAAGAAACACTTTTCTTAGCAATCTGAGGAACAGGGCCTCATTACACCTGCTCAAGGGAGACAACAAGTTTTCTGTGAAGACACGGAGTCAGCATTATTTGACCTGGAGCCAAGACACAGAACCAGGGAAAAGCAACATCACTGGATGCCACACCAGTGTCAAAGTAATGACGGATGTCCACTGGAATAGAAGGAACCCCCGACAGAACAACTGCAAGATTCAGTGTCCCCCACATCAGGAGGCACTCACCATTCACTCAGATGCAGAGTGCCTTCCCCATCAGGGGACCACTTGCATCTATTCACTCTCGGTCACTCAGACGACAAAGTCACACCGTTGGCGATGACGCAATTACACCGCGACGATGCAACTATGCATATTCTATATTTTGGATAATGTAACTTAGTAACGATCATGTTAAGTTAGGACATGTAAAGTGTATCTGATCATGGATGCAATTGATGTGTGAATTAAATCTGCCTTAAGACCAAGTTTATGTATGGACATAATCTTTAAATTAAGTAATCAGCACAGAGTCTTCATCATTATTATTTTCCTTCATATCACTAATAAACCTTTAATCACAATATATAATCCTTGATTGGACATATCTTCACCAGACTGATCTTAATCCCCCCTTTAGTGATTTGAATACAAGATGAAAAATGAAGGTAAAGCAACAGCACTTAAAAGTATGATGTATTTTTAACCACTAACATAACTGCAGAGCAATGTTTACATGAATAACAAAATTGCTTGATTCTTGCAATCTAAGCACAGAAGAGACACCACGGGAGTGGCAGTGAAGTGAAGCACAAAGCTGAATGTTTCCACTTATTGTAGAAGGCAAAAGCACATGGTGATGATGTCTTCATTCTTTAAATGAAGGCTACAGCAGTGATAATATAATGGTGCATGGTGTGCCAGCTTTTTGTTTAAATGTACTATGAAGTTACCAAAAATGAATATGATTCAAATTTGATGTTGGACTCTTTCACCAACAGCTCGTTTATTCATCCCGTTGCTTTGCACTAAACACAGGTGGTGTACAATCCTCCTCTGTGAGTTTTTTTGTTGAGACTTGCTGCCAGTATCTTTATGTGGTTTGCCTGAAACTGGCAACCCACAACAATGAGATCAAATCAGCTGAAAGTAGAGACTGGTGTGTCAGTTCTCAGTGGGGTCGACACTACAAAGCCCCTTTTTACTTTAAACTGAGTCATTTGATTTATTGTTGATATTAAAATATTGTTTTATGGGGCTTTAAAATCATTTTGTGTTTTTCTACTTTAGATGCCTGTAGAGTTGTTGTATCTCTATGTAGTTTCATACAAACAGAAGCAGGCTTATGTTGTGTTGAAGTCTGTTCACAGACAGCGCTAAGTGAAACTCAGCAGTGAGTTGAAATAAATATTTCCATCTGTCTCTCTTGTAGAACTCTTTCACTCATATCATAAGTAGGATGGATTCAAATTTTATGAACATATTAGTTAAGTTACAACTACCCTTTTTCTAATCAAAACCTTCAGCCAAGGTAAAGGTAAAAAAGCTATTGATGTCTTTAATGCCTGTCAATTTGATTATCATAATTCTTTGTATATGGGTGTAGAACAGTTCTCTCTCCATCATCTGCACTTAGTAGCCAGTCATGTTCTAACTGAAAAAAAGCATCACATAACACCACTGCTGGACTCTTTCCAGCGGCTGTCTGTTTCAGAATTGATCCTAAGACTTTGTTTGTTTTTAAGGTTTCAAATGGACTGGCGCCACCTTATCTAACCAAACTCTTACTGTACATCATCATAATCCAGTTAGAGCCTCGAGGTCGACTAAACAGATGCTCTTGAATGTTCCGGGATGCAGGCACAAAAAAAAACTGCTCAGACCCTTTAAACTAAAGTTGCTGATGAAGATCCATCTCTTCTTGCTGGCCTTCAGTTTGAGTTGAGCTTGATACCATGTCATCATCTGGTATTATGCTGCGATTCCTCTGATTATGTATGTATTTTTCTCTTGTTGTTGTTCTTATTCATTTACTTCTATATTAACTTATTTATGGTATTTTAAGTCTATTCAGCACTTGAGTCAACTGCAACTATTTTAAATGTGATGTACAAACAATTTTTGTCTTGGCTCTCTCAGTCCCTCTGTTTTTCTTTGCATTCCTTGCAAATTATTGGGTTTATAATAATTTTTCACATTGTGTGTTCTAGATATAAAGCTATAACATAAGTAAAAGCAAACAACATCAATGGAACCTGACAGGTGGCATTTGAGAACCCCAAGAGACCTTTTGCATGCTAACACACGCTTATTAAAATGACATAACTAAACCATCTGAGTCAGGCAGGCCAGCATGGGTTTGGGGAGAAACCGTATGAAGCATTCATCAGGAAGGTAAATTCAGAGAAAACACGTTGAGTAGAGGTAATGAGCAGTGTAGTTTTGATATGCTGTGGAGGTTAAGATAACCTAATCTGTCATCTTTCATTGATCTCTGCATGCTAGTTATGTTTGTCATAACAGACGGCAGGCAATAGCTCATGCGTGCTTCGCTGTCATGTTTGATCACCTGTTGGGTCATCAGCTGAGGTAAATTTGAAGGTGTCTTTTTGTTTTTAGAGAGAATGGCTTCATCCATTTACACAGATTTGCTATACTGAATCACAGAGTGAAACTGGAAAGCGGCACGTTTTTGTGCAATCCACTGTTTTTCAGTCCTGCTAAACATTAAAGGGCATCACCACTCATAATCAGTGTTTGCCTTGTATAGCAAGTCACCTATTATTAGTTAATTTTATACCATCCAAACCCCCAACTGCAGCGTGTGAGGATTTATATTTAAATTTGTTCAAGAATAAGGAGCTTCATCAAAGTTCACGTATTAACACCCGACATATTTTAAAACCATTCTGTGGTTACACGTTTCCTTAATTTGCCCACTACGTTAACTTTAAAATTCGTTTTCAAAAGATAATTTAATCCATTTCAAACTTACCGGCTTCCGCATTTTTTTCATACCAGGGTCACATGACACACCACTCCGGGACCTCGGAGACAAGAACGCGGATATGTGAAGTCAAGGCTTGTAATTATTTGCTGATAGCTTTCCCTTAGAAAAAATGTCTTATTCCGATTCAGAGGCGGAACAATCAGCCGTCCAACTGTACGTCTTTGAGCCGTTTTGAGCCCATTTATTCGGAGGAGGAAATGATCATCAGACCAGATATGATGCCCTTTAATAAGCTGCTGTCATATTAATTTTGTCTGAACACTGTAATAACAAAATGTCCAGGTTGGATAGGGATACTAAGAAATTTGAAAGAAAACATAAATTTCACACAAGTGAAACTCAAAAACTTGGAATAAATTTTTTTCTGGACAGCTGTTAAACAATATTTACTATGTCTATCTTTTTCTCTCTGCATTTATTTTATATCTACATATTTAACTCTAAACTAAGAATAAAATGTCTACACAGAACACCATGTCAGCACAGCTGCATGAAAAATGTGGATAATACAATTGCAAAAAATGCCAGATCTGCACAGGTAAACGTCAATGGCAAGACAACTATATCTAGGTACCATACCATACAGTAATATCAAACTGTAATATCAAAATATCAAAGTATTCAGGATTATTTATTTGCTAGGGCAGGTCACTGAAATAGCATTCAATATCAAACTGTAAATCTCAGTGGATGCTGTGGAAAAGTCTCATATTAGGAACGTCTTTCTAAATGTATATTGGCAAATAACAGACTAAACCAATAAGAAAATATTACTCTGAAGCCATATGTTGATTCTTTAGCCTGTGAGGTTAGCAGCAAGGCATTTTTATTTAAAATAAAAGCTGCTTCACCACAGTCAAATCTATTACGCACACACATAATATCCAACCCATATGCACTGTAAGCTAACAAAATCCTCATTTCGTAGCGACAGCCTCACTTGTGATAGTGTTAAATGACACAAAAAGGTCAGCAAAAGGTCTTAGAAGGGCAGGAAGAGGCTGATATTAGACTGTCTTCATCTATTCGCACCATGGGATGTAGACATTCATAGATAAGGGAGATTTCATTATTCCCCTTTCCCTCCCTATTTTTCCACTTTGCCTTTATTCTCTCTTGCTCTCTCACAATTAGCAGAGACAAAGAAATCCTCAGGAGTGTAACACTAGATAAAAACCTATGAAAGAATACTAATAACACAAGTGGAAAACATAAGAGTAAATTAGTTCCTCAGCTGCAGTGCTGCAGAGCTCAAAGTGTCATGCTTTACATACTATCACTAAAAAAAAAGAAAGTAAAGTACCAGTATGAGAAGGGTGTATTTATAAGTGTATTCTATTTCATTTTAGTTTTTCCTTTTACCTATTTATGAACAATTACAATAACTGCAGAGAACTAAATATTTATTTATGCACTCCCCCTATTTATCAAACATATGAAAAAACCCATAAGACTCTCAAAGTTCAAAGTAAGAGAAGAACAAATTGATGTCTAACTGGAGGCAAAGCATTAAAAGGTAATTTCATCTAATAGTTACTTGGGGCTGATATTTACATTGTTTCTGGTATTGTCCTACAATATCAACAGAGCAAAATAGTACTTTCAGATTTTTATTTGTATTTTATTTGCTTCATGATCATTTGATGTGTGTGCACCATATTTCACTTTTTATTTTGGAAAAAAATCCCTTTAAATGGAAGATGATCTTTGGCAGTCACCTTTGTGGGTCTATTCCAAAACTAGTTCTTCAAACAATTTTTATATACCGGTATTATGAATAACTTTTCAAAGTAATTTCCTTCTACAATGTTCTGCCTGTAAGAGGAATTGAGTCATTTGCAGGTTGTGTAGAGGTAGGAGAGTGGCTATATACTGTAAGTATATGTTAGCTAGAACTCTGACTTAGTTCTGTTCAGCACTTGACTGATGGCCCTCGCTGCCCTCATCCATTACTCTGTCACTTGTTTGAAATTGCCTTTCAAGCATTCTGGCACTTCTGGAAAAGTGAGTACTCCTCCTTTTTGTCTGAATAGCCAGAAGAAGGCACAGTGACGCACAAAAATCTTATTTCACTTACACAGCTGTCAGATCCTGCGGGACCACTTCAGAGGTGATCTAACTCTGCACTGTGATTGGAAAGCCGTAATGTAAGCAAAATACGCTGAGCAAAGAAAGTAGATAAGACACTGGGGAAAAAAGACACACTGCAAAAAATGTAACCATATATGACAAAAGGCAAGTTGTCATTAAATTTGCTTTTTTGACTTATGTAAGTAGCTTTTGAGAAATTGTTAGGTTTAGCATAAAATCCTGCAGAGTTAAGAATCCATACATGTGGACACTTGGTTTCTAATTCTGTTTAATAAGCAGACATATATACTGCCTGTAATCCCTCACATTGCATCAAGGGCAGTCTCTCCTGTCTCTCACCCTCCACTCTGTCCCTGAATGTGGGTCTGGTGACATGACAGCTCATTCCTAGACACTATTAATGATGGAGCATCCCTTTTCTAACGCTGACTATCATCTATCATCCAGAGTCACATCAGCTATCACTTCTTCACTAAATTACAACTCGCTGAATGGGACATAAAATAGGGTAATGGGCTGAAAATTAGCCAATTACAATCATTACACTGCCATAATTGACCCTAGAGACCCTTGTCCTGCAGTACACTCTCTGCCTTAAGGTTGGACCACAAGGATGAAATCTAATTTACTGAACAGCAACAATCTAACAGCTAAGTGGCAGTAAATGGGGACCATTTTTGTAGCTGAATAGGTAAGATGTTACTTTGCAAGACGACTGGATTTATAATATCACAACATCATGTAAGAATCTATCTTGTCAGGTTTCATGTTATATGCTTTTGTCTGCACCACTGCAGATTCATACCAATCAGCCTACTTTGAGAACCCTTGCTTGATACCATCATCTCTCAATCTTGTGAATGCAGCTGCCTTACAAGGTAAGACAAAAATAGACAGATGGTTTATCCAATCACCTGCCAAGTATTTTTATGCCAGTTTCCAAGGATGACTTCTCAGATGGTTCTGTGTAATAAACCATCTGGTGTGTCAGGTGAGTCGAGATGCACTTAACAGAGAGAAAAAAAGAATTTAAAAAATAATAGTTGGGGAAAAATTGGCCATTTTTCATAAAGAAGAGGTTGACTGATGGATTCAACTTCAAGAAAATTTATCAAATACTGTATGCAGAATGCTCAACGTTAATTATTAAGTGAACAGTTTTAGTTTCACAGGCAGTTGTTGTCTCAGTATAATTTAAAGTAAGAGTTTGATGGTTTTGGAAATACCCTTAAGTCTTGTTATTGTTGTGTTGTTGTCAAGTGACCAGCAAAAACTTCTAATTTTGTCCAGTCCAAGATACAGTATAACATATCAGATGCAGAACAACATTACCTTTCCTATTCCTGTCTCAGTAACACCATGGTACAAACGCAGCTTGTAAAACATAATCCATCATTTATGGCAGATAATACAAACACTGACACACTGTTTGATTTATCAATGGCTTCGTCAGATATAATGCGCATGACCAGGAAGAGGGATGGCTAAACAGCGGAGAAGTAACCCAGACCAAAATGCCGGAGTCTCTCAGGAGACATAAAAAAAGTTTGTTATTTCCGGGCCTCACACTGGAAGTAGGGTTGAGACGGTAGCCTGCACCGGAAGAGGCCTCACGCTGGAGGGCTGCAGCCAGACCCATCCCCATTGATAGGTAGTTGTTCAAATTCATCAACAAAATAAACAAGAGATTGGCTGTGTCACGTAGTGTTGAAACAAGGCAGTGAATTTCACTGTGCGGCAGTGAATGTCTCGCCAGCGGGGTAGGAAGGGTGAGAAAGTGACTCAGTTACTCTCAAGTTCCGATAGATATGAATTGTAAACATGAAGAGGTTAAGGTGAGGTTTGGCTTAGGACATTTTCAAACTAAAAAAATGATGGAGTTCATTGTAAACTTGCACCATGGCCATGTTCTCCAGGCTACTGTGCAACACATACCGGCGACTTAAATTCAGCCCCCTACAAGCGGGTTGGACTGACCCCTGAACATGCTAACATGCTAATCTTCGTCAACAACAATCCGTATCTGGAGTTATTTCCCTTTGTAAGGAGTGGCATGTCACCACCGCAGCCTTTAAGTGAGCCTTTGATGTTTTACGAGGCTTTAGTTAAATAAACATAAATGTGATGTATACTATCTATCACTCGCTCTTTTTTTCTCTCTCAGCTTGGTTCATTATGGAATTATTTAATCATCATATTTTGGCAAATTTTTTCAGCTGAGTAATATTTTGCTTTTTGATTAAGTTGTCATTAGATTTAATTGTTTTTTTGGAAATGTTTCTAAAATGAATCAGTTGCTGAAGTTTTGGTTCAGAGCCAGGGACTCATATCTTTTTGGTTTAAATGAAACAGTTGAATTTTAATTGTCAGAGAGGATTGTTGTTGGACTAGGTTAGTGGAATAAAGATTTAATTGAGGAAAACACACTATATTTTGATTTTTAATTACATTTTAAGATTTAAAAATAATAATGAAATGAAATAATTAATAGGGTCTAATTAATCTTTATTTCCCTGATGACCATTCATACTTTTTTTTTTTGGAGAAACGTATTAGTAGTTAGTTGTGTGTATTGTAGTTTTATTTTGAAGGATCATTATCATGTTTTACTTTTCAAAGTGAATTGACTGACTGATTGATGATGATAAATTACAGAACCACCAACCTATTGATGCCTCAGATTTTGTAACCTATCCTGAACATAATTACTCATTAAAAATAGACATTTTGAATGTTAAAATAACCAGACATTCCTGAGCTTCCAAAAAAAAAAAAGAACAGACTTCTACCTCTGTGTTCATGCTGTTATAGGCTGCAAAATCAACTTAAGTTGCAAGACACCTTTAGTTTAGTATTGTTTTATAAAATGTAAAATACAAAATGAATGCTACCATGAGTTTTGGAAGTCAATTATTACATTCTTTTTTTTGGTTGAAACAAAGCAGTAAATAGAACATCTGTATACTGTATTTTGATCATCTGCCATTCATTAAACTTCGATGGCCACCCAACACTAACTTTGTGTCCCATCTTGGCCACCCCAGTAAAAATGTTCTGCATACGCTACTTTTCTCTCCGTCTGTCACTCTCATTTAGTACAAAACTCATTGATGTTTATGCACTAAATTAAGAGAAAAGGATCACCTCAAAATAAAACATTTTCATTTGTTTCCTTCAAATTTTGCTTGAATTAAATTAAATTAAATTACCTGTGCATCATAAAAGTCAAACCGATCATCTTGATATTTACTGATTTGGGATCAGATGAACAACTTGCTTGATGGATTATTGTGAAACTTTATGCAGGATTGTAGAAATGCTCACCTAACATAGAAAAACACCTTTCATAATTCAGGTCTATGCTGCTACTATACACAGTGGATCATCAGATAATCAAAACAGTGGTACCACAATGTATGTTGTCCCTGATCCATTATCACATTGATTTAAGTGGATTTACTGATAAAACTGGGCTACATATTTAATTCTGAATAGTTTCATACTATGCAGGATTTTTTACACAGTCCAGGACATGATATATAATAGTGTCTATAATGACACAGTGTCAATATCTAATGTTTATATTAATATGGTAGTCACAGGTTTTCTTGTATAATGCAGGTGAGGTTAACTGCTTACATTATTATGCCAGCTGTAACAGATGAGTCCAAATGTACTACTCTTAACCAAGCATATTTAAACCAATATTAGTATATTGAACCTATATTATGTCAAAGGTCGAAATTTGAGCTGGATTGTCATGAACATACTGCAATAGTTGAAGCTATATAAATATGAAACAACATGTATATGTTGTTTGATACACATAACTAACACAATGTCCTTATTTTTTTATCTCATATTTTCAAGGTTTTTGAGGGAGATATTTAATAAAGCACTGTCAGTTTTAGAATCACAGCCATCCATTCAGTCCCCATAGACAGTATTTTTTTTTTTATCTAAACATAATAGCTATATTACAATGCACATATTTCATAGAAAAATACCATCTACACCTCCAATTAACTTGGTTCAGATAGTGCTGTCCTCCTGTTTACTTTTTCTAGATAGGAGTTGACAATGTTGAGAGAGGAGATGGATGAAAAATGGGAATGGGAATTGATGTGCGAAAATGTAATAGCATAACAGAGGTCTAAACCAGTTACATTGACAGAGGTAGATTGGAGGTGGGTGGGTGGAGGGGTCATGGATGATGGAGAATAAAGTTAGTCTGAGTGACTCTGATGTCATACACAGGTTCAAAAGCCAGATTATCCTATTTTATGCTCACATGAACAAGGCAAATGGAGCAAAGAAGATATGCAAATTGCTGTCTAATTGGCCTGTCAGGTTACTGAAGCCCTGTCAAACCACTGTCAGAGAGAGAGAGCGCATGAGCCGGAGAACACAGAAAATTACTGGATTAGTTTCAGCTGCATTTCACTGCACATTTCATTAAGTAATTTCAGCTCACATTAGGACCATGGGTCAGCGCTCTATCCTTGAAGACCAGGTTTTTTTCCGCCATCATTTAGAGAAAAGAGAGGGAGCACTTATCACTAACACTCTACCTTCCATTTCCTGCCTGTCTCACACAACCAACAACATTGACAGTATACAAATTTTCACTGACTCTTGTCCTCTGCAGGTGGCAAGGAAAATAAAAACAATTGGTGTAAAACAAAAGATTGAAATAGAAGAACAATGCTTCAAGTTTTATATGTTAGGTAAGGGAAAAGTAAGATCTGTCTTAATTTGTTCATGAACCCTTTTGCTACTTAACTTATATACTTGTATTTCTCTTCACTAAATTATCACTTTTTTCCCTTAGTGAATACATGTAACCCCACAAACCAATATAGCAAGTTGATTATGTGCTTAGAGATGCAACAATTATGTGCAGCTTAGTCAATTGAAAGAAAGGTAATTGGCAAGTTTTTTGTTAATTCATTAAATGCTTTATGTATTGGAATGATTTTGGTTTCGAATTATGGTGATTTGATAATTCTCTTTGTTATAAATGTCAATGAATTTAATATTTTAAGGTTTTGAATATTTTAAGAAAGATATTTTGAAGACATTGCATGTGCTCTGAGAAATTTTCAGTCCTATTTTTAACATTTCATTGACTAAACTATCAATAGATTTATTTGGCCTTGAAGTACCTCTTCATTAACACTATTAGCAGTAAAATAGCAAGCTAAGATTTGTGGCTTAATTGAAGCAGACAAACAGTTTGATCAATTTCTAACACTTTATATCTACAAAAGATTTTTCTATAGAATATTGTAGTCCAACTTAATATATTTAGGTATGTATACAGTTTATTATTTATTGTTATGTATAAAATTATACCTTCTCTGTTAAAAAAAAAAACCCTGGGAACACTGACAGGAAACAACTTCCTCAGCGGATTAATCATGAAGCAATGAACACATACAAGCACATATATGAACACACACAGTCTAAACTCATTTAAAAGAACACACAAAAAGATGGAGTGCAATCAAGAAATTGAAAAATCATTACATAGTGGCAAGAAATAAGAGCCAGAGCCAGTGCAGAATAGAAAAAGGGGGTAATAGGGTAATAAGGGAAGGGACTGGGTACTCTGGAAAATCAATCAGAGGCTAAGAGGTTGTTTGACGTTGTGAATGACTTGACAATGCATTGATGACAGAGCTCCACTGAAGCAATACTGGACATGTAATTACTCTGACCGTTGTATATGAAGCCAATTCGCTTGACCTAACAGTGGAGAGGCATGGAGATTCCGCCATAAATGGGTCAGGTTTCATATTGCTGTGTGTTCTTTAAAATTTGTAACACCATGCTAACTGCTACTATATCTTTCCAGGCACTGCTAGAGAGATCATTTTCTTATTTGACAGCTTTGTGAGATACAGGTAGTTTTGGCAATTGGTTCTCAGATCTCAGTTTGTTGAATGATATGACCAAAATCTCATATCCCAATACTTATCCTGATTCAGTAGATAAATAGGTAGTCTGTTTAACCTCCATCCATTCTTTGTGCCAATTTAATTAAATTACTCTTCTTGGGTCTTTGCTTTGGTCATCTTTTTTGCCATGTACAGTAATGTAATGAGTGTAGCTTTCCAGTTTTTCACCTGGTTTGCTGTCTTTCCTGTGTGTGAATTACATACAGGGAGGGCTCAGCTCCACACACCATGAACCACAGAAAGCAGAGGACAGCAGCACTACCATAAATTACAACAAAATGCAGTAGTGACTCTTATACTGAGGTGAAGAGAAAGGAGTGCACATAAATTTAGTGAATAACATAAATAAAGTTGGTCTCTACTGTTTTGCTGTCATTTATAGTCGCTGTCTTGCTGCTTCTCTTTTCTTCCTCAGCATAAGTGGGGCTGAGCCTTCCATGAGTGTAGCAGCAGAGACAAACATCATTGAATAGTTGGACAGTTTACAAATAAACATTACTGTAAGTTACATTACTGTCAGAGCAATGAAAGATTTGTGAGTAAAAAGCCAAGAAGAATAACCTATCAGTGTATTCAACACATATGACAAAATATATGACTATGAAGAATTTATGTCGCAATAAAATATATGATAGCGCAAAATATGAAACAATAGATGTTTTTCTCTCATCACATAATATGTGTCATCAAATCTCACAGGCCAAGTTGAGTGGTATCTATCATAGTAAAAAGAAAAACACCTAGGTTTAAATTAGCCCTGTAACTTACACTGAGGTTTTTTTTTTGTTTTTTTACTTTTAGTGCCATTTTTGGCATTGAAGAAAATCTCTCTTCCATGGGAAATTAATGGATTTAAATAATAATAATATAAAATAAAAAGTGCAAAATGCAAATATTTTAAGTGTGTCTGTTTGGCTCCACATCGCAGAACCATTGTACATTTATCTGAGATCTTTGAGATCTCTATATTTGTCTTTAGCCTATAGGTTGTATCTAAACATTATTAGTTGTTAATTTTGTTAATATCACTTGTCAAAACCCTGCACAACTGCAGCACTTAATCCAAAGTAATCATTATATATTATAATTCAATTATAATTCATAATATGTTATTCTCAACTTCTTAATCTTTGCCTTGCAGTCTGGTTTACCTCAATTCTTACAACAGACTAATTTTGTTGATGTCATCCTTACAGACTTGAATGAATATAATAGATATAAGAGACTAATTTCCCAGAGAACATGCTGAACTTTGACATTTCATTATAGGAAATTATACTAATTGGACGTTTAGAAGGTAAAATGTTGGAATGTTTCCCTTCACAGCAATTTATTCTAAATATTTTTTTCAGATAACCAATGATCAGCATGTATGAGCAGGCCTGTTTGGAGACTGATTGGCAAGCTAACAAACCTGAGGGCAAACATATAAGTACAGTAGATCAGATACAAGACCGAGGAAGTGCAACATCAATCACATGTGACAAAAATGATAAATATCTGGTTTGTAATAAAGAGGATGTCACAGAATGCTGTGTGGAGTTGCTCAAAGGAGGATTCAGGTTCAGGGACAGAGACAGTGAGGGAAAGGAAAAACCAGAAAAGGGTTTAGGAGGATTGACAAAAGGAAAAAAGGAGAAATGCATCTGTCCTGCTGCAAGAAAACACAATGAGATGGGTGTGGAAGCACTGCACTGAACCTTATGTCCTAAGGCAAGGAGGAGATATCAATACATGCAGTCTAACAGTTCACTGACAGCCAGTCTCCTGCTCTCAACAGAAGGTAATGGGGGGAGACAAAGTACATACAGTACAAGTAGAATACAAGGAGAGAAGCTTGCACAAATAAGACCATTACAACTCAGCCACCTCAAGGGACTTGTGTCTGGAGCTAGCATACATCATTTAGTGTTGTATCTCTTTTCTGAACTTTACCATTTTTTGCCTATATCTTTGTGTGAGTTATAACTAATGCAAACACTGCAAAAGATATGATTTTATGATTATGATCAAAACATATGATTCCAATCTGTTTAATCTGAACCACTATTGCTGATGTTACTAATTATTAATTGGCACCATTTTATGAATGAGAACACCTAAAACTAAATTCATGCAATAAACCAACTTACATGTTATTATCCTTATATAATCATGAAGTTTTCAGTTGAAAATGTTGCACTTATAACATGATAAACACTATTTAAAGCAGCAATATTTTATGGGTTTTTTTTAACAATTCAGAGGAAAATGGAATAAGTTTTGTAAATAATATGTACATATAATCACATTAATGTGTAGCAAACATAGTTGCCTGTTTACACATCCAGCAGAGGCAGAACAACATTACCTTTCATGTTTGTTCTTCTTGTCACTCTGTTTTAGTTTCCAACAAAACAGGAAGGAAATATTTTTAGTTATTAAGTGCTCAGTTATGTTCACCAGCTAGTTTTCTCTGCTGTTTGGGCAGGCAGCAGATTCTCCCTAAAACCAAAACATTGAGCTGTGAAAGTTGAGAGGAACTGCAGAGTCTCTTATAATTATTTGTGTTTTTTCACTTGGAGTAACCCTTTCCATATTACACACACGAATTTGAACCACTGTTATACAAAAATATTGATTAGTGCAGCTATAATGATGGTTATTACTGTATTTTGGATCGTTAACAGGCAAGACACTGACAAAATGTATATCATACTCAAGCAGGTCTACTGCAGACACATTTGGTTTGCAGACAGGTGTCAGCTATCAAAAGAAGATACAGGATCTTTGATGTTCTGCATCTGTTTCATGTTACACACCTGCCTTGTCATTACCTCATGACTAAGCATCCACTGCAGAAATTTAACAGCTACATAGAGACAATGATGACTAAGTGATGTGTTCCTCTTCTCCTAGTCAGACAACACCGTCTGTCTGTCTTTCTGTGTCCCCCTTTCTCCCTCTCTCTCTCCCTCCTTCTCGCCCTCTGTGCTTTGCCTCACCACCTTTGAAGTGTGTCATAGCTTCTGCTTTGTTGGGTCCCACAGTTTAATTAGCACCTCTGGTTTTGTCACTTTGGTGTAGTTTCACTCTCAGGTAGAATGGGAATTGGCGGGGGGGGAGGGGGGGGGTGTTTATTATTCCGTGAAAATGCCTAAAAGCAACACAGCTACAACAACTGCTGTTATCAGTGGTGCACTAATTTTGTTCTTTAATTCAATCATTACAGTAGTTTTCATTCTTCTCATACTGTCCTGTCTCTCTTTTTAGGTTGTAGTAATATGCCATAATGCTGTTTTTGATCAGATGGAAAATATTGTGGTTGATACATATGCACAGTACATTGGACAGTGTTGCGCTTAGAGAAAAAAAACAACATTACAAGCAACAAGTTAAATAGTATTATGCAGCAATGAGAACTTATCTTTCTCTAATAATTTGAATTATGACTGGAGAAATCACTGGAGCACTTCAGCACAGACCAATTTCTGTGTGTTCTCATTGCCAGTAATAAATGATGTGCTTGTTCCTGATAGGACTGCAGGAATTTGAAAACTCTTCACTCACAATACATGAACTCAACAACCCTATTCAGCTGTATTTCATGGCGACTCATTTACAAATCAGGTATTGAAGAGTATTTGCTTTTTATGAGAAAACTACTGCTCAGGGGGCTCAGTGTGCTTACTGCACATGCCACAGCAGTGCCCCTGCATGAAGGAGGGAAGAAAGAAAGCCAGAATTTAAATCTAAATACAGTATGACCTCAACTTAAACCTGGACTGCGACACAGGTACTGTGGGGAATTACATTATGTGTCTACTGAAGAACCGTGACCCTGTTCAGGAGAAGACATTCACAGAAATAGCTCAGTTTGTATACCATATTTGTGTCTTCTACAATGTACAATGGCATCCAAAGGTTCATTCTTGAAAATAAAGCTTTTTCACATTTTCACATAAAACTAGAAATAATCACAAATTCAGAAAAAAAATGAGAAGAAATATTTAAGATGCTGCACTATGTCAAGGTCAGCAAATGTAAGCACAGTTGTGGCACTGACTAACTTAACTCCTTTGTACTGAGAAGTCTTGAATTGTATCCCTTTCTCACTGTCAAATTATGGATATACTAAGAGCAGCAGCGCATGGAAAATCTAAAATGCTTCAGAAATTGAATCAGTGGTATCCAAACCATGATCAGGCAGACCAAAAGTGACCAATCCATCAGAAGATCACCCTAATAAACTTCTTTCCCTGACAGATAGAAAAACAATTTCATAACAAACGCAGAATTTGCTAAATAAAGCTTGTAAGTACTGTACAATCAAAAAAGTACTTCCGAAAGAAGACTGTCCTATAGTCTCAAAGGAAGAGCAGCAGTTTCAAAACTACTTCTCAGAGGGGGAAATGAGGCCAAATACTTGGGCTGAGCTAAGAAATACCACAATTTCAGAGTGGATGACTGTAAAAAAATAAAAATGATTTACTTATGAATCCAAGTTTGAGATTTAGCAGGATGTATATATGGATTGATGGGAGCAATAATGTTACTGCAGTGTATCAAACCCACAGCGAAATACGATGGTGACAATCTTCAAGTGGTCGGGGCTGGAGTGCTTTGTCTGTTTTGGAATCTGAAACCTGCAACATAATGGCTACACTTTGAGCAAGATGTACTACATGTTACAGCCTCTGATTTGCATATTTCTAAGGAAAATTTCATACTGCAACAGGTCAATGAACCTAAAACACATGCCAAAGCTTTGCAATAACTAACTGAAGACCAAAAGAAGACCAAGAAGTCCTGCCTGCCATGGACTTTCCTCCACAGTCATCTGACCTCAAACTCATTTAACATTTATGGGGGCACTTGAAGACTGAGAAGCAAAGCATGCTGTGGCATCACAAAAAGCTCTCTGGAACACTGTCAAATCCTGCTGGGATAACATGGGTCATCAGGTTTTGCCCAAACTTGTGGAATCCTTGCCAATCTCAGTGCATGCTGTCATTAAAGCAAAAGGAGTACAAACCAAATACTTTAATAGATATTCTGAAATGTATCTGGAAAAGAATTAACTTTTTATTCAAATAGTCAAACTGATGTTATCATTTGTATTATGTACATTTGTGTTATATTATAAGGAGTCAGTATCAAGTGAGTGTTAGACAATCAAGACCAATTTCATTCCCACAGCCCTAATAGAGGTGTTAAGTGTGTTATAGCAGCTAGTAAGGAGGCATTCCTGTAACGTTCCTTTAAGCAACAGGATAAAAATGAGTCAGTTACTGAAAGTGCACTCAAGTTTGTCCAGCATTTTATAAATGTTCATTATCAGCAGTTTTACCAGCATTCTGTCCTCTGCCACCTCCCTCAGAGTGACTAGTTTTGTCAGTCTCTAAGTCAATTTTATTTGTATTGTTTGTAATGCTTCATGATATCACATTCACAAATTTGCTTCAAGGGGCTTGGAGTGATTATCAGTTTGTGAGCATGTCAAAACAGGTCTCAGTTTACAGTGGTGCAGCTGAAACCAGCACAGAGGCTAACAGAGGAGTGAAGCTGCTGCACTGCTGACATGGTGTTTTCACCATATTGCAGGCATAGACAAAGGAATGAAGATGCACAATGCGGTTACAGTAATATGAATTGGATATGGATTCATTCAACATCATGCTTAAAATGAATGATAATAATCAAGTATCAACAAACCATACAGAAACATATTCAATTCAACAGTATTACAGACAATGCTGAGTTAGAGTAAAAAAGAAAAAAAAACACATTCACATGCAAACCCACAAGCAGACAAATATAATTTCTAACCAATGGGATAATGGCTCATGTTTGTTCGTGACAGCCTTTTGTGATGACCCTATCTTATTTTCATTGTCAATAATTTGCTTCTATTTTGTCTCTCAGGTATCCATTCTCCCTCAGGTATCCATTCTCCCTTTCTCTATAATTTTCCAACTACTTTTTTCCTTTACCTCATGTGAGTTCTGCAGAGAAAACAATGTACCACAGCACATCATTCTGGTAGCGTGATGAATGGGAGGAATCTGTGTCTGTTGACTGTGGCCTTGAGATAAAGAATAAGCAAATGAAACTGCCTGCTTGCCTCGCAGCACCCCCGACTCCACTGCCACCATACCTCATGCTAATTTGATTGAGAACGCTCGATCAGCACATACTCCCCTACCCACACACCTTTGCTCCGAGGGAGGTGTTGGGGGGCAGAGGATAGAGGATGCCATCATGGCATGCAGTAATAATAATTTATCTCCAGGATGCCTGTTTCAGCGTATAATGTTGAAGTTAGGCCCGCTGTGGGTAGTTTACATCAAAGTGAAATGTGGTGCTGCAGGAGAGGGCAGGACAGAAAGAGAGACAGCAAGGAGAGGAGAAAAAAGATTGAGATTTAAAAAAAGGTGAAGTGAGGGGATGAGAAGATATGACAGTCACCACTAATGGAAGGCCAAACAATTGGAGGTTAAATAAAGAATGGGGGCAGAGGAGAAAATAGGCAAGTACTTAACAATCCTGGTCTGAGTTGTCACACTACAATTAATGGGAAGCCAGAAGGACAGCCTATTCCTTTCTCCACTAAAACAAAACCAGGATTGATGAGTATGTCTGTTATGCATAAGCGACTGCCTGTATGCACTGTAGAGTTGCTAGAAGCAAGATGTTGAGATAGAGGAGAGAAGAAAGGATTAAGAAAGAAAATATGTGGCACTAGGCGAAGAGAAAGACATAGACAGAAGAATACATTGAGTTAAAGATTTAAAAGAATAGCCAGACAGAGAATACGAGTAAGGGAGGGTCACATGTGTGAGTTTGCGCAAAACACAGAGAATTGTAGCAGCAGACAATCGTAAAGCGAGATAAATGGGGACAGAGCTGCTCCTTTGCTGACATTTTTTTCTGAGTCTCCTTGGTAGCTGCTATTGTAAGGGCTTCATTCATTAGACCACATGCAATGAAAAACATTCAAGGAGTATCACCTATCACCAGTAAGCAGCCATAGCAAAGCCCTGCTGGACTCCTCTGCTCATACTTAACCAGGCTTAACCTGGTTAAGTCAACAAACCAAATGTTAATCAATGAAAAAAAAACAATCAAATTTTCTTTCCTCTTTTGTCCACCTGCTTGTTGTTTAACTGAGAAACTTCACTGTTTATCAGTTGGGTTTAGGTTATTTATGTATTATAAGGATAATATTCAGTATTCACATTTACAATATAAATACAAGATGAATTAAGTTTTCTCCATTATATATTCTGTTCCAAAGGATCATTAAATTTTCATATACATTACATATGCCACATTATTTGGGTTACTGTATATGTAAACTCAAGGACCTGTGAGGAAAAATAGGGAAAAGCCTATAAAAAGAAGAAAAGGAATGCCAGCTCTTCAAGATTAGCCTCAAGGTTAGCTGAAGCTGAAAAAGCTCAAACAAAACATTGAAAAAGACAATATAATGACTGTAACATTAGAACAAATAAAGAAAAGGAAAACAGTGATAGCTCAAGACTAGGTCAAAACCTTATATACTGCTGGACTATGATTGGGTGAGCTAAACTGTGGCCAATTTGTTACAGGAATAGTCAGTAGTGGTGTCTATAATATAAATACCTGGATATTAAATGCAAATTTCTGTATTGCTTTGAGTAATATTTGTGCTGAAGCAGTATATCACATGGCATGATTAAGGTATATTTCTGTCAAAAAAAGTCTACCTGCAACCTTTAATACTGTATAATAATTGTGTGTGATCATAATCCATTGTGAATCCACTTGTAAAGTGAAAAATTCCTCAACAGCCTATACAAGTCTCCTGTTTTTCCTCCAAGACTCAATGTATAATGTTATTGTCTGCTTCTGGTGATGCGAAAATATCAGAGAAACACACCACAAAGCATTTCTCCTACCGACTGCTGACAACACAACTAGTCAAAGTTGATCACACTGGACAGAAGAGGAGCAGACAGAGATGCTGGTATGTATCTGTTTAAACAGGAGTTTAGCCAACTTCTTTGCATTTAACAGCAGAGCTGAGAACTTGGAGCACACAGCTCTGTTTTGTGCTGTCTTCTGTTTCAATCACAGTTATGTATTTAGGTCATTTACTGTAGAGACAGCATGTCATATTGTCACATATATCCAGGGGGATAATATCAGTAATATACAGACTTTGTTTATCCATGTGATTGTGCTGCATGAAATACAGAAGTGTTTTCCAAATCACATCCCCGGGTAATATCTACTCACTGTAGTTGTAATTTGTGTCTCACTGCATGTATGTGTTTTTGTTTTTTATAAATTAACCTCTTAAAAACTATGTAATATTAGCTCATGGATGCACTGCAAAAGCAATGTAGTAGAAAACTGCTCAGACTGATTTATTTTGAAAGTGCAACAGCCAACGGGGAAACTGCAACACCCTGCCAGCTAAACAATGGTATAACTTCATCATTCAGCTACTCAGTCAGTCACAGACAACCACATGTGTAAGTCTGGCCCTGCTGTTTTGGTCTAGCCAAATATAGCTGAGTATCAGTTTTGCATGGTTGACAGCATTGGGATTAATAGGAGCCATTTCACAATAATGAGCTGTTAAGCATTAGCTGCCAAAAAGACTCTTTGTTTGCCTTTGAGTCTCGGGATACTTTGTCTAATTATAACAGCTCTTTCCTTCTTGTCACTGTCAGCACCACTGTACCTGCCTGACAGCTGTCTGATTTCAGGTATGTTGACAACACAATCAACATCTGAAACAATCACATGGAAATTAATTTTGTAATGATACAATGATGTCATTAAAACCTGGGTACCTGTTCTGTGACTCAACCAGGCAACTTTTGGGGTTCAATCAACATGCTACCAACAACTGTATTCACAAAAGTGTTTGGCTGTGTGGCATCTGAGCAGCAATAAAAAGTTAACAGAAGAAGTGTTGTCCCGGGGCTGTTTTCATAGACTACAGGGGGAAATTTAATTGTTCGATTAGACTATAGAAACCTTTTTTTCATAAAGCTGTACTGAACATTAAATATATATCCAATACTCCCACTAAATATTGAGCATAAAACCTTCTACTATACCTTGTCCTTCCTGCTGGTTGTGTTTTTGCACTATAAAGAGTAACATTTTGACAAGACATTTATTTACGCAAGTCAAAACATGAATGCACACACTTTTCTACATGAATGTTTTTTTTGGTTTTTTTTATTCAATATGTTGCTGCTCATATAAAACCACAGACATCAATTATTTGATCAGTATTAGCACTGAAACTACATCAGATTTCATCTTTGTATCCAATTTTGAATCCTTATTCAACCAGGGTTTACGTTAGTATTGAGGGAGCATTTCTCCAATGCTGCTTCCCAGTCCATCCACATGACATATATTTATGTATATATGTCTCTGGTGCTGCTGTGTTTATGTCATTTTTGCCTCCATGCTTCACATTCTGTTCATGCATGCAGCAGTGCGACTCTGTGTGGTGGCTGGCATTTCCAGATTGAACACTGAATGTACATGTATGTATATATGGTAGTTAGGATTAAAAAAATAGAAGTAGAACTAATTAAATTTTTAACAACAACCCGCATTGCATTTAGTAAAATAGCAAAATCTAAAAAAGAGATACATAAATTTGGATTAAAAAATAATCATAGCTGTATCAGCAACAGGGGTTTTTTTTAGTTGTTTTTGAAAATTGAATAACATTTTAATAATATGTTTTCAGCTTGATCAGACCAAACAATACATTTAAGGATGATCTACTGTCATTTATCACTTATTCTAGGTAACATTTGCAGTCCTAATCAACAATTTAAGCAAATCATTTAATCCAAACCCTAATGAAAGGAGACACTAATGTATGTGGGGAAAAAGCCTGCTCAAAAATGAATATTGTCATCATAAAAAGCTGACATTGCACACAAGACATCTTTCCACTTTTGAGAACCATTTTTTGAACAGGTAAATTAGGCTAATTTAGCAGCAAGAAAATGGATGATACAATTAGAGGCAGCCTTAAATAGACCCCTGTGAGGGGAATGAAGAAGATGTATTCTAACTCTAAACCAAACAAGATATTGAAATAAATGCATAAACCTCAGCTGCCTTTCCTCTATCTGCCTCCATCTTCCTCTTACTGGAAGTTTAAAATAACTCAAACTCTGGCCATAAGCTTTATACAATCACTCCTGCATGTTAATGAAATGGACAAAATATTAGGAACACTGCTCAATATAATGCAGCCCAGCACACCATCGCCATCCACTACAGAATCAATAATAAACAAAAAGTAGAATCATCAACAAAAACTGAAAATGTGTAAGCTTCGTAAATGTAGACTTTATGGCAGAGCTGTTATAATGGATTGCATTATAATGCACAGGTGTTTCTCATAAAGTGGCAGAAAATAGCAACAAAGAAAGTTTCAAGTACATTGTTGTTGAAAATTTTATGAATGTTTATATTTAATCATATACTGGTGGTGCTTAATGTAAGCGGCAATGAGACAACTGTGCTCTTTACAAAAAACAAAGAAAATCATTTGTTTTGCTTTGCTAAGGGTGATAAATGGAATTCAGTCTCCATGACAAACGGTGAGTACAGAGAACTGTTGGATCATCAGTTTTGTCCTGCGGTGTGAAGTTGCCACAGTTGCCTGCACAGAGTACTGAGGCATGCTTGTCTAATGTGTGTGTAGGAGGTTGTGTACTGCATGTGTGTTACTGTGAACTTTCCAAACTGCATGTGCACCAAAGTGTATAAAAACAGCAGATGATTTTTTTTTTCTGTGTGCACTGTGTTATTGTGTGTCTGGGTGCATTTTTGTGTCCTACCAGCAAAAGGGACTGGAGCATCTTTGTCCAAAGCTACAAGTGGAGGGTCCAGCAACACCGTGTCCATGTTCTCTGTGATCACGCCATGGTAAGATGTCTCTATCCACGGCTTGTGCTTGTTGACTGTGAAAGAGAAGGAAGATTAGGAAAAAAGGATGAATGCACATTTCAGTTGAAAGCAGTTTTCTAAGAGATATTATTGTAATGCCATTACAATTCTTTCCCCTCATGAACATCACTGTAACCAAATGAGTCAAGACACTCCATGAGGACAGAGGAGGTGAAAATTGACTTTAAGGAAACTTCAACTATCTCCAAACATTGTAACTGTCACCATGGTTTGTGATTGATTGATTGATTGATTGATTGATTGATTGATTGATTGATTGATTGATGGACTAATGTAATTCAGAGGGTGAACATTGTGGGGGAATATACTTTTATTGTTTAGTTTTGTTTTTTTTATGTAAATTCACCCATTTAAAAATTAAAATTTTAAATGGTCTGTGTACTCTAACAAAGCACAAGCATTGCAAATAACAAAATCCCAGTTTGTCCTTTATTATGCAGAGTCAAACTGTTGTTGTTCTTCATACTTACTAAAGCAAGGTGAAATGGAAGGAAAACGGCACCACGTATGGTCACATGCAGTATATTTTAAGACATTCTTGTTTAGAAGATACCCCTTTTATATTTTACAAAATATAGCAGGAGGGAATGGAAATTTATTGAAATATCCACTGCACCCGATTGATCACGACAGACAGCGTGAGAGACTATAGCAAGGCCAGTGGTTAGAGAGGGATAGACAAAGAAAGAGAAAGAAACACAATTTAAAAGACATGTTACAAAGTTCTTTTAGCAAAGCTCTCAGTTCGGCAGCACATGAAAAGACAAAAGTGCACTGATGCAATAGTGTTTTTTGTTTTGTTTTTTCACAGGACTTTACCTTTCTGTTTCCTGCGGGTCCATCTCGCCTATTTTTCCTGACTTTTAATCGCCTGCACTTATTCAGGCAGGAAGGAGAGCACATTTGCAGTTGCAGGAGTGTATTCCCATTCAACTGATATATAAGTTCAGTAGCAGCAACCATTCTACTCTATTAGTTTTCAGACAGGTGCAACACGACACAAATGCTGTCAGATCTGTTTCAGCTGTATTTTATGCAAATCAGATGAACTGTACCTGGCTTATTAACAGTTGTAGTCGTAGTAAATACTAGGGGTGTAAGGATGCATGTATTTGTATTGAACCAGATTTTTTTTTTTTTTTTTTTTTTTGCGTGTGTTTACGTTCCGCGTGACAGTACGTTGTTACAGTAATTTGTTGGTTTACAAATAATAAACACCCAAATGGACAACAAGAAAATTTAGGTTTTGCTTTTTGTTCCCATACTGTACCGAAAATTAATCGAACCATGACCTCAAAACCGAGGTATGTACCGAACCGAGATTTTTGTGTATCGTTACACCCCTAGTAAATACCCAACTAAGTTAAGAAATTGCCCATTCCTGTCACTCTACCTCTCTCTGCTGACCTGGGGAGGTTGTAGACAGTAGTGCGTCTCCTCACCAGGTGCTAAGCCATTTGCGCTTGATGGCATCAGCAAAACTTTAAACTCTGGCAATGACTTAGTTGGAGAAAAAACAGTAGTCTCATTAGTCCAGAAGATCAGGCCATTATTTTTAGTGGCAAAGCGCTAAACTGTAACCTTAACCCAGACATACTGCCACAGTGAACTGCAGAATCTATACCAGACTCTGTGTTAAGCTGTGTTTTGACCTCTACATCTCCGCCCTTCCTCCAGCACCATCATCCTCCTCTCTAGTACATTCTCGTTGTTCCACTGTGCCACAAATGTGATTGAACAGTCAAGAAGATGAGCTAGAGATTAACACAGATCGCCATCACACATAATTACTGCGGGTGTAAATTAAACTTCCTCCCACTTTCTCACAACAAGTCCTAACAAGTAGATAGAGACTGATGCACAAGCTACGAGAATAACCATATGTCCATGTGTATACATGCACACAAACACACACATACAGTACACAAATATCTTGTGTACAAGTGTCACTCTGCTGGGATGTCAGCTTGACCTTTCAATCCACTGAAGAGGAAAGCTTTGTCTCATGCCAATGAGCAGATGACATATCCAGCTGGTAGTGATTTAAAATGCATCAAACCGTTACTAAAACTTTCTTGCAGTGATTTATCTGTTTGGACAAATTTCACCAGTTTTGCCCTACTATTCTATTTCACTCCCTTGTTCATCACCATACTGTGTGGATAGAGCAGGGTGAAAGAAAAAGGGGAGACGAGTGTTGTGTCTGCATAAAGGAGCTATAAGTAAATGCTTTGAGTGCACACATTTAAGTAAGCAGTGTCAAGTGAGAACCAAATGTAAAAACTTGTAAACGTCAGCAACTATGAAAAACTTACTTAAACTTCAAATGCTTTTTCAGTGGTTTGCTAATGGTTATAATGATATAAACCACACTTTTCAGATAAGATTAAACTAATCAACAAAAAGAGATAATTTAACTGGTGTATTCATTTTCATGAATATTTTCTTTCTACTCCTTCAATTCTATGACAAAGACCTACTGATCATTTCAGATGAGGCTCTCACCCTGCTGTGAGAGTAGAGAGTGGATTATAGGGAGCAAAAGGGAACCACAAGGGAAGACATTATTCATACTAGGAGTCTCATCTCATGCTCATGCAGGAGACAGAAAGCACTGCAGCACACAGCAGGATTCTGCTCTGCTGGAAAATGGAGAGAAGAGTGGATGTATGTGTTCCAGTGGCATTTAAATATATTAAATATACACCTGGAATATTTTACATGTAATGATTGGAAATTGGTACATTAAAGTACACTACATTGTAAGTGCAACTTGTCTTTTTTACTTCTAAGGCTTTTCTTACATTTTCTCTTGTTGCTGTGAAAAGTAGAAGAAATGAACTCAGACCATGACAGATTGTACTGCTGTGTTGACTTTATAACAGACTATAGAATATTCAGGCGATTTTTCATTCCTATGTCACTGTAAATACATATGACTCATCATACTCACATAGCATTTCATTTACATTTGATGTCTTCAGTAAGTCTAATAGCAGCCCACAGCCAGTGCAGTTTACTCATGGATGGCAGGTTCAATTTCTGGCTCAAGGTCTTACATTTATCCCAAACAAATTGGGTGGCGGTTGAGGCAGCAAAGCTGTGTCTCTTTAAAGGGAGTCTAATATAAAGAGCTGTTTTATAGAAAGAGCACACATCAGACCATGGAAATGGGCAATTTCCAAAATGGCTTTCATGACACGTAGTACTGTAAAGCCATTAGTGATGTGTTTAAGGTACTCATCTTTGGCTTCCCAGTACTGAGTTGCAGCACTGAAACAAAACTTGAGGTAAGCTTACATTTAAAGTCAGCACTGCTAAAAAAAGAAGAAAACAAAGACTGGACAGTTTTCCACAGGACTATTCTGATACTGAAAGTATATTGCTGTAGCATGTGGCTCCTCTTCATAATTGTCATTGAATACAACATGCATGGCATCTTTCGTCATTTCCTACGCAGTCATTATTGCACTACAGCATCACACTGCACATTATGGAGGACTAATTCATTTAGCAGGGCAAACAGTCTAAAAGTGGATCCAGAAGTGCACTGGATAAAATCTGATATGACAGTAATGTGAACACAGAAACCCAGTAATAAGATTTTCCTGTAAATAGCATTATTGCAGTCAACTTGTCCATCGTGATACTCAAATCAAAATATCTGCTATCACTCTCCCCTGGGACTACATGAAAACAGACTGCTACTGTAGAGACGTAGCCTGTTGATAATCTGCATTTCATTTGGGTCCCAACTCACATCCTGAGAGGCACTTTGTTACTGCTCCATCAATGTACTGATCAAGTCAAATCACATCAAATCCTTTTCTGATCTGGCCTTTATTTGATTACTATGATGTCATTTGTTGCAGTGGAATAGAGTAATCTTTTACATAGATACAAGAAGAAGAAAGAGAGAAAGTTCATTTACAGGACAAATTGCCTTCACAGACTGCAAGCACAAATTCAAATTACCTCTAAAAGGTAATAGAATATAGAATAATGAATGAATTGAAGGCAAACCTTAAATGAAAGATGATAAAAACAAAATCAAAGATATGTATAAGATATGAGAAGGGTAAAAATCATTTTAGAATGATGGAGAAAATAATGGGACAGAAAAGAATAAGTAGAAAAGGATAAAAACAAAGAATATAATGTAATTGCGTCTCTATAATTGAATGTCAACCTGCTTGGACCAACACAATATTTCAGTTACTTAATTTAGTGAAGGTCTTTCATCCAGCTGACATGTGATCACAGAGGGGAAAAAAACAGTTTTATTCCAAGAGAGGGAGTGAAAATTAATGAGACATACTTAAAGTCCAGAACAGCTAGTAGTCTATTCTGATGGCCCTTACCATAGTGATTCTCTTTAAAGTCACCTGAAGACAGCTTGTATCTGTTCTATCTACCGTCTCTAATTGGAGTGATGTTCTGCTTTGTCAAGGCACAATTAGATCTGCTGGCCAAGTTTTGTACAACCAGCACCAGACAGCTGCAGAAATAACCCCAGAAACCTCTGTGATTATGTTTACACCTGTTCGTTATAATTTATTATTCCACACAGTTTCTACAGCTAATCAACAAGCGTGTTAGAGGATAATGCTTTAAACATAATTTACACAGTTGAAAAATCAAAAGGTCACTAAAAACCTCTCTCTCCACAAATAACTCTCTCAAGACAACCCCTTCTCACCAATCCCCTGCCTGTGTTTCCATGCCAAAAGCACTGGGTAACATGTAACCTTTTTAACAATCTGGCATTGTATACCTTCTACTTCTACTTCAACACTGTGATGGTATTTAAGTGCAAATGGTAACTGTATGAATTATTGTGATGCTTAGTCAAATCGTGCACTATCCAACACAAGAGCGTAATGATGGAGAAAGCCCTGTGTACAAAGGGATGTGATTGATCATTACTGTCACAGACACATCTATAATGTATGATAATATATGTTTTCTGATCACATCCAGTGTTGAAGTGTGCCACAGGGCAAGTCAGGCCACATATTTACTAAAAGTGTGTTGGCATGCCTCTTGATTCACTGGATGCAGTGCACTTGACTGCAATCCTGCCAAATTCCATGATTTAAAAAAAAAAAAAAAAACCTACGGTACATTATCAATATCCCTGTGCTGTAATATGTAGCAGAACTAGGCAACACATGGGGGAAGTGAGATAATGTACACTACACCCATGATAGAGCTATGAAAGAGGAGGATTAAAGTAGTGGAGTAAATCAGTAAGGGCTGCTCAGAATAGAAAAACAAACAATATCACAGACCATGCAAATATTTCAGTTGTGGAATATAATAATGATGAGTGGTAATTAAACTTGGGTGAGAGCACAGATAAAACACACATGATCACCCTCACATTTACATGCCCATGCACCCACACATATAGATGGTTAATTATAGAGTGTCCTCAAAAAAAACAGCTCTGCATTAATGGGGGACTAGTTGTCTGACTGTGGACCTGTAAGTTGTCATTGCTCAACACCAGGGATAAAAGTAGCTCATAGAGATGTATATACTGCATAAACAGAGGGAGTGAGAGTATGGGTATATGAGGAAAGTGAATGGAAAGAGGAAGAAAGAAAGAGTTGATACAGAGATTGAATTAAAAGAAAAAATAGGAGGAAGGCAGAAGCAGCTATAGCAGAGGCAGTGGGTAAGTGGTAGGGTGAGGAGGGGGGATAATAGAGGAAGGAAGTCAGAGAGAAAATGGGGCACTCAAAGATAGAAGAAAGGCAATACGATCACTTCTTGTATGAAGAAAAGGCAACTGCCTATAGGCCTTCACAAATCCCTCAATTTATTTTCCTATTAAAAATATTAAATTGAATTCCAATTGGAGACATTAAATGCCAGACATCACACGTCATTAAATTATAGCTCTGATTGAAGGAGACGCCATCCTTTGCATGTATGTGAAGATCCAGAGAAGCAGCAGTGTCCATATAATCGTTTCAATCCCTGATCCAAGTGGATGGGGACCTTTGCCACGTGTCACATTCCTCACTTCACCCTGTGTTCCCTGTCTCTCTCTATCATCAAAAGCATCCAATAAGTGTAAAAGGTCACATTTGTCCCATGCCATCACCCTTTCTCTTCCCTTTTTCCCCCTGTCACGCCCTGTCATATAACAGAAAAATGCTACCAAATAGTGTCAGAGATTTTAAAAAAAAGTTAACATAAAAAGGCAACAGTAGATATCTTATGAAAAGATCAGTCATGACTTTTCAACACAAAAAGAATCCACAAAGAGATATTACAAAGCAAATCAAATGGAAAAAATCAGAGGTTTTAATGCTCTATTCTTTTAAAAGATTATAAACATTTTTGCTACAAATTTTAATGTCATCTTATTCACTGATGGTGTGGTCCTCGTACATTATCTTACAGTCAGCCAGAGATAATGCTTTCCCTTCTTTCCCTTCCCAGCTTCATTTACAGAACATGAATTTTCTATCGTGGACTTGCGTTCAATTATTGTTAACTGCAAGTATGTTCATTTTACAGAAATTACAAGCGTGAGAGAATTAAAAATACTTTCAACTATATCACAAAGAATATTACAATACACATTAATTTTCTAAATTTGTATAAACTTGGAAAAAAAAAGTGTATTCTCCCCTGACACAGGATAGATATTGTGATAATTAATCATGTTTTTTATTCTTCCTACCCCTAATGAGGCAGTTAAAATAAACCATCTCATCCTTGTCTCTTATAGTGATGTGTCCATGTGGGAAAGTGTTTATGATGCTGTTAGTTTCACAATAAAAAGCAGTCAGAGAATTAAAACTGCACATTCATATCCATTCAGCTCAGTTAGAAGGTGATAATTACTCCAGTGGTCAATGATGATTCTCATTATATCACACGTCTAAGATTAATTGATGGCATCTTAATATCTAAGCAATGTAGGAGTTAATTATGTGTAGCCGTTATAACACAGCATGAGCAGAAGAGATGGACAAGTTAAATCCAAGTCATTAGCGTGTCTGAAAATATCCCCAACATAAATTTTTAGATGTCCCTCATTGGTGGGAAGTAAATGGCTTCTGTGCAACGTTTACAACATGAACCCAGTGATCATTAGTATGTCTTTAATAATGTGTTAGTGTATGCAGAGAAAAAAAAAATCCCCCAATATGTTACTGTCCACTGTTAGTTAAGGCAACTGCACTAATGTATAAGGACAACATTAAAGTCCACTACACAAGGTACTACACCTTTTTTACTTTACTTTCTTGATTCTCAGGACACAGCAATCAGTTTTTCTTTTGTTTCAGGGACCAGTATTGGGTATATATGTAAATTAGTCAGCTTGTCAGCTTAATAAGTGTGTCAGCACTAAGAAACACTGACTTGCACAATAACATGATAGTTAAATGCATTACAAGAATGAACGAGAAGGGAACTAACTACAACAGCAGCAACACTCAGAGAGGAGGACAAAATCATTACATTAGGTCCATAAGTACTATGAGCATCAACTCTGACTTTTACAGTCCCAGTGCTCAAGTGTAAGATGCAGTTAGCAAGAACAGAGTAATTAGGTATATTGACTGCTGCATATAAGTACTGCACTTTAAGCAGAACTCTGTTGGAGCTGGCCGGTGGGTCATTTTCACAACATTAATTCTTCCCACTCACTCTCTCCCAGGACCCTTCCTCCTTGTGCAGACAGTGTTGTTGTTTTTAATGTTGTTTTTTTTCTTAACAACTAATTAAAGGGCCTACTGTATGAAACCATAAAGACCCCACCCCAAAATAAATAAATAAATAAAGTTGAGAAAAAATAATAATTTGGCTTTTTCTACAACATAAACTCCTTTTACCTGTCTGTTGTCGAATATAAAATAAGCCGAGGAAAGAAACAAAGACTCTTTGATTAATTAGCATCAAATATCTTGCATGTAGCAGTGAAAAGTTTATAGCCATCAACAACTTCAGAGTTAATTGAGAATATGTGAGGACAAAGAGTGGGTGAGCAGACTGTAGAGGCTGGTCACAGAAAATATAATAATGAGTCCAAATTTTTAAAAGTAAAAAAGAAAAGGTAATTTGGCTGTTATTAAAAGCAGAGAAAGAAATACAAATACTGTAATCACAGAGAGAGAAAGGAGACACAAAGGAAAAGGGGGATAGGAAGTTAGTGGTCTTTTGTGGCATGTATCTCTTTGTGAGTATGATGTGACATCTAATTCTGGTCGATCTGATGAGTCAGCAGGATAGAGACTTATGGTGAGTTCAGAATTGTTGTCAGAAAACAACAACAATTCTGAACAGGAAAAATGTTATTATCCAAATAAAGTGGCTATAGTGAATTTAATTTATGTTTGCATTACATGATTGTGAAAATGCTTGTTTTTATAAACAGAAGGCAGCTTTTTTGTGAAAAAAGCTGAAAGGGAATCAATTCACCGAAATTGTCCAACACCAAACTGCAGACATACAAATTAGTAACTAGGTAGTGAACACTCTTAAGTATTCAGCCGCAAATAACTCATCAGGGATTGTGGTGGCCCAGGGCAGAGCTAAAAAGGTTTGCACAAACTTGGCTCTAAACAAAGACTAGTATTGCACTGTATTTGCTATATGGATATAAATAGCCAGCTGTTTGCTGACTCCATATCAGCTTAAAAAGTAATCATATACTGCATCAGTGTTTTTATTCACATCTTGTTTCTGTTGCCCTAAAATCAAGTAGTGCTGCTGAAAATGGATCTACCTATGTTTAAGGTCAACAGTAGCAACAGTACACACAGACACAAGGCATAAAGTAACTGTACCCTTTCTGTATGTACATACAGAATGTGAGTATGACATTAATCTAAAATAATTGTTCACCTTTGATGGAAGATGACAAGTTTTACTTAATTCATCGTGTTGTTACATTAAATGTTTAATTCAACACTATCTGCATTTAGTACATTTCAAACAAAAGTAACTGGTGTGTATACCTGGTGTATACTGGTGTATATATACTCAGTTCAGCCTCTGTCTCTGAATAGTGCATACAATGATCTTTTGGATTCTTTCTTCTACATTATGGAACCGTTTGTTCAAACAATTAGTTCAAAATAATGCAGGGAGAATAGTACAAGCAGAAACATGCAGAAGACCAGCACACTTCCAACAGGTTAACTACTTATTTTATTTTGCACAGCTGTGGAAAAAAATATCAATTAACTTTAACAGTAGAGCAGCAAATTCACACACTGATTAAATAAATCTGCCACAAGCAGACATTGGCTTGTGTTAAAAGCAGGAAAAAAAAAACATTGGAAGAACTTCAGCATTCAATAATCTGAAGACAGTGCTATTTACTGAGGGATAACTTCTACATATGTTCACCTCATATTTGATGATCTGGCCATGTTTAATATGACAATAGGTCCCCTTTAAGAAAACATTCAAGTATGTTTAATTCCATGTTGTCATTATGTCTTTTTTTTGTTTGTGTGTTTTTTGCAGCTGTGGCATTTCCTGATTCCAGCGCTAAAGTAATATCCGATGAGTCACAAAATGTCAATTGTCTGCTATTAGAGAGCTTGGCATTCACTATAAGGAAATACAGAGACTTGCTTAAAGGAACTGTTTTCTCACCTTCCACAATTGCATTCAATTGTGAACCTTATTTGTTTTCTTCCTCTTCTGCGTGTTATGAATCATTTGTTGATCTACAATATGAGAGAGAGGCAGTAAATGTGTCTTGGATCATCAACAATAGCCCTGATTAGTTTCTTCGGAAAAAAGAGATGGAGAGTGCTTTAAGTGATGGCTTACTGTCGATTAGTTTCACTGAGTGGGCCAATGAAGAGGCACGACAGAAGTATTTCAAAGAAGTGAAGTGAAAGTGGAGTGGAGGGAAAGGGCAACAAAGAGAGAATAGAGGAGAGTATAGGAAGGAGGAGAAGGGAGAAAGTGATATCTCCATTAACAGAAAGCAGCAGGCGGTGAGAGGAGCCAAGGTGAGGGGAAATGGATGGCAGTGTGACCGGATTGAATTAGAAACAGTTCCACCCCAGAGACTTGGACTTCATGTGATGATCAACCAACATAAACAGTCTACTATTTGCACTTATTTCAACTTTCAACTTCAAATGAAGCAATCTTCTATATGTCAAAAAAATCTTTAAATAGAAATTTCACACCTTCTTTGGCCAGAGTGAGTGATTCTTCCATCTGTTCTTATCTTTAGCATCCTATATTAAGTGACTATTTTTACATCTTAAATGCAAAGAAAATGCTAGATGTCAAATATCTGGACTTTGTTTTTTGTAGTAGTGTATTGTATTTCAAGAGGTAATGGTGAATCAGTGTAGTCTCCAGTCTAACATAAGAAGATCAAGTATAGGTTTAAAGAGAAAAGAGAAGATATTTTGAAGCAGGTTAAAAGTTATTGTAATCTAGGACCATTATTATGTCACTATGTCAAAAAAATAAACATTCATATTCCCAATATGTGGTCACTTTACTCTGAATGATCAGCTGCACAACTTCTGAATGATCAGCTGATCAACATCTGTTGTCACACTGGTGAGAACATGATCTGAAGAAGTAAATCTGTGTAATTTACTGCTGGGTCTAGCATTTTGATATCTTAATGATGCCATAGTGGAGATTCACTGTAAGCAGGCAGTTTTTTCATCCTCTCATGTTAGGTTGAACACAAACTGGTCAGTGGACACTACAGTAACTCAGTATTGCTTCTTGATGTATAAAGTGGAGCAGACAAGCTGGAGCTATTTTTTACATATAGCATCATAGCATCTCCAAAGAGTGAGGTTTGACAGTTTGAAGAGATTTATACAGTGTGGAAAGTTAAATGAAAGAAAAAAACATGTCAGCTCATCATGTGAAATAGTAAGAAAATGTTTCAGACTGTATAATTGAATAATTTACTGCTGTCCACGGCTAATTTACATCACCATGATAATTGTGTAATGCACACGTCATTATATTTTTTTGACATAATTTGCTCTTGTTTTGCTGAGCCTTTCAATCAGGCACTTCCAATCTACACATTTTGAGTAGTTTTGTGGACAAAAATGAATGGCAGAAGAT
>JANJYP010045912.1:0-21756 GCA_024605115.1 Rastrelliger brachysoma | reverse complement strand
AAAAAAAAAAGAGGAAGGCAGACAAAAGGGGAAACAAAGGTGGCGGTAGAGGGGGTCATAGTTTACAGGAAGTCNGAGAGAGAGAGAGAGAGAGAGAGAGAGAGAGAGAGAGAGAGAGAGAGAGAGAGAGGATGAGCAAAAGGGAAAAGTCCAGACCAGTTTTAGTAATTTTGGAAAGTAAAGACTAACAGAAACAGGCTAAAAAACAACTATAATACTTTTAAATAGTTAATAGCAAAGCTGGTAACTAAATATTTTATGTTCACTGCTTGCCTACATTAACCTTAAAATGTATATTACTTAATGCCATGTAGACATGACAAGCAGTTGCAGACTTGCAGACTAAGATACACCTAGGTTTGCATGCTACAAACTCTTCTGCAAGATGCCTAGCTTGAAGTGACTAGAACATCCTCAGTGATGGCAGGTCTCTGACAATTTTTTAAGTCACAACTTGGAAAACAGAGGGGTGGGGAGGAGTTATTTGATAAATAAAAAAGTACCCTCTGCCTTCATGAATTCGTGAGTGTGCGGTTTATGATTAGCTAGCAGTTCAGTGAATCTTTCCTCCCTGCANCTCTCTCTCTCTCTCTCTCTCTCTCTCTCTCTCTCTCTCTCTCTCTCTCTCTCTCTCTCTCTCTCTCTCTCTCTCTCTCTCTCAACAAAAACTGCCAGATAAATTATACAAGAACACACCATGCTGCTAAAGCTGATGAGCTCCACTGCGTATTTGGATGTACCGTATGTATCTCAAAGGAAGTGAGTGGAAGAGCAAGAGAGAGCAATAGACAGACAGAGGAGGAAGATCACATGATCAGCCATCTTTGGTGAGAGAGGGAGAATCCCTGTTTGGGCAAGGTTATACAAAGAACACAGCAAGACACTGCAAAATAGTTAGAGCACAAAATCCCCACCTGGCTATTTAAATGTGTACACACACACACACACACACAACACAGTCTCATATGACCTCAAGGACAACATAAATGACCATCTTGTACATTTTGACCACCAAAATGTACCAAGTATATAATTGTATCAAGCTGTTTCGTCCCATGAAACTGGGAAGCAGTAAGTGAGATGGGAAGCTATTGAGATACACTTAAATGTAGGTCAGTATTTTACAGAATGGAACACACCAACATGACCTCCCTCACTACCACTTTCAGCCATCCTTATGTTTCATTTTCTTTGTCTGCCTCTACTTCTCTTTTCTTAGGAAGGAATTTACCAATCTCCAAACAGCTCTAAATAAAGAAAGTGAATTTTTGTATATTTCCATATACTGGTACTTGAAAACCTCAAAACTGATAAGATTGTATACAACATCAAGTTCTTACAGCACAGTGTGGTAGTGATTTAGCTGTGTTTGTGTCATACTTGAGTAGATGGTCCTTGGTGCTGCGTGTCTTGGTAAGGAACCTCTCTGCCAGTTTCTCCAGGTTGCGGCTGTAGTCCATCTCAATCTCTGCCTTCTTTCTGAAGAAGTCCTGCAGGTCCTGGAGCAGTTGCACCCTCAGTTCACACTGCTGGTCCAGACACTTGAGCTGCTCCACCAGCTGGGCACGGATCTCTGCCAGGGTAGAAGGAAGAGGGACAGAAAAACAGATGAGTTGAACTTCATTCTAACAACCATAATCCAGGTGTAATCAGCCACAGAGCCTTTCCCTGCACGTCTAAAATCACAGGCCTCTTTACTCAAAAAAAAGTTGTTAACTACATCCATACAACTACTACTACATTACAGTGGAGGATGCAGTGCTATTATTATGATACATGCCACAACAATGTGCAAGATTAACGTCTCAAGCCCTTTCCTTTTTACAGCTGATGTGGACAGAGCTGGGCTCCAGTGAAAACACCTGGTACAGCTCTGACAAATCAGCCTAGAGACTTGGCTGGAGCTCATTCCCCTCCCACCATATGCGTAAATCAACACATTTCTATGCATGTAAGTGTGCGATCCTCTATCCTCTTCTACACACAGATCTCCAGAGGCAGTCATTTATCCCAGCTTATCACTTTTCATTTGCCTCTTTCCTTTCGTCCTCCTCCATGCTACTCTCCAGTCTGGCCTCAAATTAATAGAGTGCACTCAGAGTGCAGACACACTCACTAACCATATTCAATCACTGGCTACAAAAAATCCTCTGGAGAGTCCTGCCCACTGCAGTTACAGATGAGGACACATAAGTCCACATGCACACATTCACATGTATACACCCAAGGACACATGGACACATATACACATATCGAAGATAAGCTGTATCAGTGCTGACAGCTGACAGATTAATGCTACGCTCTCATAGCAGTCTGCCAATGCCTAGTACATCACACATACATCCTTTTAAAGGGTTAACAACACAAACACACAGTTTCTTGTTCTCTAAACTGTGCAACTGCATCATGACTCTACTTTAAGCTTGTGTACCACAGCTACCTTACCTTTACAGCGGTGGCTGTAGAGGAAACGGAGGGTTTTGGCCTCCATCCTAGCTTCAGTGCAGTATAGACTCCATTCACACACATACACTCATTAAAACACACACAGGCTGGTGAGAGGCAGTTGTCCTTTGAGCTGACAGCGAGTGTTGATGCTGCTTTTGTGTTTTACAGCTGAGGGTGCAGTTTCTCATAACCACAAAGAGAAGTGGGATATCTAAATGTGTCTGTGACTACCCCGCTCCTCCCCCTTGTCTCCCACTTCTCTCTCCCTTTGCCATAAACAGACCTAAACATGTGCCACTAGCCAGCACCAGTGTCCCAGTCACTGACACTGATTAAAAGGCCAGAATGGAGGAGTCTTGTGGCTTTACGGCACTATGGGGCAAACACACACATGCTACAAATAAATACATAGACGCAGTCTGTATGTGAGCTAATGACCTGTTGTGGAAATTTGCTTTGACAACATATGTTATTGTCTCATGCTCTGCGTGTGAGTGTACATGTTGGTGAGTAATTTACTCATTGCTCAGTGCTGTCAATAATGGCGAGTGAGTCAGTGTCCTGCCTCTCAAGGCTACGACACAAAAACCCTTGAGATGGCAGCCATGTAATTAGCCAACCCAAGACAACAGCATGCATCACATGCACAAACAATTCCACTGAAAACAAGCACTCCCAAGAAGGTGACAGAAAGCACATGGTGATCAGTGCAGAAATGGCTTCAGGAGTGGAGCATACATAGAGGTGACAGAACTACCATGTGATCTCAGTGTTTAGAAAGCAGGTTTAATGGGGGTACAATTAATCTAATAGCGAGACTATGCCCTGAAACCCCTCTCGGGCCTCTAACAGTCACATTAGGATGAAGAGTGATTCTGGCAGCACGCTCCATTTACAAAATATACGACTGTGTGACTTAACCGATGCTAACCTTGAGCTCTCCCACACCATACCCTGTTGATACTGGCTGCTAAAGTGGATTTCCTTTGAGGGATTTCTTTCTTTTCATTACTATCACTAACAGGAGAAGAGTGTTAGCTGAGGACTTGATATAGCAAAGCAGAGAGATGCTGTCAGTAAAGATCGATGCAGGTCTTCCTCTGGATTTTCATCCCTCTGTAATGGTCATCATTCAGTGAGCTAGTGAGAAGTAGGATGTGAACTGGAATGTGACGCCTCCACCCCCCCTCCAGACAGCACAGTCACATTTTCCAGGCAGATGAGAGCAGGTCTTGTAATCGGGCTCTGGGATTCTACTTTACTGATGCTGTCCTCTCTCTTTTCCCTTCATCCTCCTCCTCCTCTGTCTGTAGTGCTGAGGGACTGTCTGGCTGTCTGCACAGAGCTCACATTTTTCACCAGTCCTAACACCAAACATAAAACTATTGGCAACAAGATATGGTTGCTATCCTAAGGAGCATGTGCCTAAGGAGCATATAGAGGGGATGCACACGATCATAGTACACTAAAATTACCTGGTCACCTGTAACAACATCTGCCATCCATCACAAGGAACAAAACTGATCAGACAGAAGAACTGATGATACATCCAGCTTTAAGTAAAACTTTTGTGCCTTTGGTGTGAAGGAAAGACACATACAGTATGTGTCATTAAACTATAATTCATTAAACTACAATTCAATATCCACAGACAGGCTGAGGGCGCATATGTTGCATGCATGACTATTGATTCTAATGTTCTACCTCTGTTTTTATTGCAGTTCTGTGCATTCATAGTAGTCATCTATCTAGTATATATCTGAATTTACAAGTTAACATGAAATGACAGGAATCTGAGGAGTTCAATGTTTTTTGCCCTTTCAAAGCAATTCACCCAAAAATAGAGAGATGATGGACTGAGACAGTGTAACCACACTAGACATTTCCATTGCGGTTACTGCTTGCTGAGGTAGAAGGCAGCTGCGTCAAATCAAACCAGTCAAGCAAGTTGTTGTATTAAAGCCATTGGATAGATAATCACAAAGAATTGTAACCGGAAAAGGAAATAAATTTACTGCCAAAATACAACCAGTCACATTCTTCTTAGTCCCATATTGGCAGGCACAAAGACAAGGCCAATACAACAATCTTTTGTAGCTTAAGTTTTTGCATGAAACACAGCACCAGCTTTAGGCTGTTTTGTTGGTAGCTGACAGAAATGATGGTAGCTCTACATGCTCTTCTAAGCTGGCCTAGATACAGGAGCTACATATACTGCTGCAAGCACTCATTATACCTGCAAACACCCACACCAACACACACACACACTCTTACAGCAATGTGACACAGTTCAAGCTGTCACTCTGAGCTGTTTTGATGGCAGCTATCCAGCCCGGTCTTGGAAGCCCCACCCCAGATCTGTCCTCTTCTATTACTGGACTTGANCACACACACACACACACACACACACACACACACACACACACACACACACACACACACACACACACACACACACCAACTGTTTACAAGTAGACATGATGAGTGTTTGCGACAAGGCTCGATTTGGCTGCATGTCATGGGTGATGGAGAGCACAAACTACAGAGGAACAACAGACCTAAAGACTTTGGATGACGAGGCTGTTAATTTACAGGATAATTCCAGTTTATTGCAACATGGGTCTTGTGTTCACATTTTATTCCTGTCTGTAATAATACGCCTTTAAAACAGCTTTACCTCTTAGCTTTCTGGGTAATCTGTTGGCTTGTTTACTTGTTTGTATCTGATTGTCTATGAACTCATGCTACTGTACATTATTATCTCATTTGACTGACATGATGGCTATAGCTACAAATTAACACCAAATATGTAAAAATAAATAAATAAATAAACAAAAACAAAACAGGATTATCCTTTAAAACCAAGCCTCTCTGCCAGAGCCATGTTGAGTGCCCGCAACCTGTGCCAGGTAATCAGTGAAAGCAGCGGGAAAACAAGTACACAGACACTCACCAGTTAACTAATCCTATGAAATCCAAGATATCCAACCAGGAGATCTAGCTAGTGGTGATGAAGAATATTATCATTTCTTCTTGCTCCATTTGTTTGTTTTGTGTGTGTGTGTGTGTGTGTCTGAGCACGCGCACATGAAGTGTTTATGCAGTAAGGCCTGGTCTTTGTTGCTCGAGGGACTGATACTGCAGTACAGAGCGGCAGAGACGAGGGAGGGGAGCAGAAGAGGGTGGTAATGGTTTTGAGTTGTACCACTGTGAGCTCATACTATTGTCCTCAGAAGAATGAGAGAAGCAAAAAAGAAAAGGATAAAGAACAGAGAGCAGCGTAAAGAGTGAGTAAAGGGGGTTGGGGGTGCACTGCGTCACTCTCAATAATATGCCCATTCATCCCAGTACACACAGGAAGAGAGGACAGAGAGACAGGAAGTCAGTCGGACCAGTTCATTGCCAGCAGGGAGCACACGGGAGGGGAAGGTCATACTAAAACAACTACAGGAAGCATGTGTGTGTGTGTGTGTAAAGAGTATTGCTGCAGGATGGTGGGAGGGAGGTGTTGGTCTGTGTGTGTATGTTTGTATGTGTCTATATCTCCAAATGAAAGGGCCTGAAGAAAAACAGGCAGCTGTGGAGTTCACCAATATAACCCTCTAGGACTGAAACCAGGCAGGAAAAGAGGGGAGAGGGAGAGAAGCTGGAGGAGAGAAACTGAGTAAGAGGTTTGCAGGTTGAAGAGGGAGAGAGAGTGCGTGTGTGTGTGTGTGTATGGATGGTGGGGCTTAGGGACGTGATTTTTAGGCAGTTGAATGAGTCGGTAGTCTGAAGCTCCAGGTTGCAGGTACTATTTCCTAATAAGATTCTTCAGCAGGGTGGAATCTATTAGTTCCAGACATGCCTGCCTAACACTGCTTCAACATATACGTACGTACACACACACACACACACACACACACACACACACACACACACACACACACACACACACACACACACACACACACACACACACACACACACGAGTGAGAAAGGAGGGGAGCAAAGGAAGAGATAGAATTACAGTACAGTAAGTGTTGGAGGGAAAACTATTGCTGGAATGGAAAGATTCCAGCCAATGTCTTTTCCTTGGGTCTGGACCTTTCCTCTGAAAACAAACACACACACGGACACACATTAAAAACTTATATAGGCATTTCCTCTCTCACCCAGAGCCTGGAACCTTTAGGAAAAGCAGTGTCGTCTTGAGTCGACAAGTTAACAGGCTAAGTGACTTTTAGACATGGAAAACCCGGCTAAAGCCAAACCATGGCAGACCTGCTCTGTATGGCAGAAGAGAGGAGACGAGAGCAAAAAAGTAGAGCAGAGAGCAGAGGGTTTTAGAGAAATAAGGGCTTCTCTGTGCCATAGCTGAGCATAAATAAGTAAAGGAGAACTCAAAGTTATTTTAGAGTCTTTCTAGTACCCAATGTAATGGTGGAAAACAGAACACTGCAGAAAGCAGTACTCCGTTTGCACTCCAGCAGGGGTGCAAACTTCTGACCCTTCCACTTGTCTCACACACACAAATGCAGTAATTTAACGAATGATGTCCAAGGAAATGCAGAATGGTTTGTGAAAACAGACATAAAAGAGCACAATATGAGCTTCAGGAAATGAGATTAGACATCAGATGAGAGATGCTCCAACTATTTCAAGACACAGAACTGTGGCCTACTAATAAACTTTCCTCCCCCCAAAGTATAGACCATATGCAGGAACCACTATTTCTTGTCAATGTTGCAATGTTGTTGGTGGTGTACTCAGTGGGGGTACATTCCTCCCTGCTACTCTGCACCTCTCCGTCCAGATCAGGAAGTCATTAACCCTTTACTGACTATAGAAATGCTTTATCTGCAGCTGGAGGAGCACAGCAACAGGAAAAGGAGAAGAAGATGAGAAGGCATGTGGCATGAGTGTGTATAGGAGTGTGCATGTTTGCACTGATGGAACTGTGGCCCAAAGTCAGACTCATGTGGTCTCTTGTCAGGGTTCCTTGCATTAGAAGAGCTGGGAGCACAGGTCAGGGGTCTAGGGTCATAAAACTACTGGAGGATGTCAGTCTCCCATGTCAACCAACTGCTGGAAAACCCCCACACAGTAGGAGGTAGTTTTCCCGCAGCTTGAGTGTACTCTTCTAACAAATAATCATCTCTTCTGGTATAAATATGATCACTCTTTCCAGGAGTGCAGTCTAAATGTCTACTTACCGCCTCCCAACACCAGCAGCTCTCTCCAGCCAGCACAATGCCAAATTAAATTGTAATAACTTCAGCAGATGCTTTTATTCAAAGCAACGTTCACATGAGAGTTAATACAACCCACAATACATCACATGCTCTGATTTCTCTCATATGGTGGCAGAGAGGTTCCACGGTTGGGAGTGGGCTTGAGCTCCCTATTCATAATTTTAAAAATTACTTATCAAAAGTTAACTAGCTCCTTGCCTGCTCCATAAATGAAAGTAGGGCTACAAGATAATTTTCATTCTCAATCATTCAATCGACAACTCTAACCATTCAACTTAGCACTGAGTGTATTAAATGCCATAAAATGTTTTTGAGAAAAAAAAAAACATTTTTAACTACATAAAATTGAGAAAGCTGGCACATATGACAGGCTGGAAGCAAATAATGTAACACATTGTTCTTTCATAAGTCACCTAAAGGAGTAATCAATAATCTTATTTTCCCAGCATAATTACTTATCAATTAGTCAACTAATGTCTCTGCACAAATTGAGACCATACATTATTTTACCATTCATCAGAATGATTTGAAACATCCCCTCTTAAATTGAGAGCTTCTAAGCTACTGTGTGTGTGTGTGGTGCAACCTCAAGGGTACCATCCACCTGGTGTCACCTCTATTTCCTGTCTCTGCTGGACACAGCCATCTGGACTTCAGTCTGTTCCAACAAGCTTCATCACACACACACACATACACACAAACCATGACCATGTAGTGATCTACGCCATCTGTCTGAGAATGTAACAAATAGAAACGTGCATGCATATTATACCATCCTGGATCAGCAGGAGACACAATATTAAGCTGAGCTGTCCCACTGTGTTTATGTGTGTATGCACTCTTTCCAGTGTTTCCCAATGGCCAGTGTATAACACCCCCCTTAATCAGCTTAGCAGGCAGTCAGGGGATTTGACTAATCCACAACACAAGCATGGGAAGGAGCCCACTGGGTGTGTGTCTGTCTGAACAAAAAGTGTGTGTATTAAATTAAGCTAACCTCAACAGTGTTGGACAGCGCTCTCTCTAAGCATTAAGCATCATCCAAGACATGGGACTACTTTTAAATAGAGATGGATGGGCGTAGACGTCTTTCATGTGTAAAGGGTAATTCACATCTTTACACTTGTCATAATTCTAGTGAATGAATGGCGGTGTGTAACACCAAACATCTAGATCAACCCTATATTAATTTCCAGAATTGAACTGGTCAGCACCTATGATTAATGGAGACCTTGAAGGCTGCGTATGCATGCATTTAAAGCCCCCTCCCCAAGGGAAGTGTCTGCGGTCTGAAGCCTAACAAAGTGTGTAATAGCCTGCCTCTATCATCTAAAGCTAGAGCAGGACAGCTTCAGTCACACAGACACACACACACCCACACAACCCCCAGTGAGAGAGAGATGTGTGTGTGTACGTGACAACTGAATTGGTATGTGTGTCCCTATGCAGCAAACTCTTATCACTGCATTCCAAGAGACATCAGTGGCATGTCGAAAATGGCCGAGGGAAAACGGTAGAGATGGAGATAGAGGGTATAGTGAGAGTTGAGAGGAGGGGGTGGGCAGTGGCAGCACGAGTTGAAGGCCGTATCTGCTGATGGCTGCCGATCTTTATCTGAGTGCCAGTGGAAGGCAGCGAGTCTGGGGTAAAAGAGCAGGGGAATATGTTCCATCAGACAAAGGATGAGACCCAGAACAGCAGTCAATAACATGAGATACTATCACCGCATACACCTCGAGGTCATGTAGTTGCTGTCATCAGCTGCAACCTTCATCGCAGACATAAGAGGAGAGGACTGAGGAGACACTTTTATGGGGCATCTGCATAAGATATAGTGATGCAGTGAAAAGAATGCCAAGCACATGCAGATGTGTCTGACTTTAATATAGTCAGTGTGTGTACAAAAGTGTGCATCTGTGTGTTCTGAATCCTGTGATGACAAACTGTACATCCTATCATCTCACAAGAACTAATTTAAGAACATCTGCTGCCACCACTCTATTCTTGTTGAAGATTAGAAGACATATGTACAGTAATAGGGAAGTTGTATAGTAATAGTGATAGGCTGGTCAATGAGATATGGCCACCATTTCTACAAGGCAACAGTCTCTCGCTGGCCCAGTTATGAATATTGAATTTTTTAAGTTCACTTACGTATCTGCTCTAGAAAGCTGTTCAAAAAATGTGATGCCAGATTTCATACTGCCATAGATGCTGCTTTACGGCAAATTCTGAGTCACATTCTGCAAATGTACTTACTTTATTCTCATGGCATCAGAATTGATAACATCAGCTGTTGTTAGAGGTAAGGCTTTCTTGATTAATACATGAAAGAAAGTCCTCTTTAAGAGTGTTTGATTGTCTGGTTTATGCCACCAAACAGGATCTCTGGTCACAGTCATAAATCCGTCACTGATCTATCAGCATTCATTGGCAGAATGCTAGCGTGTTATGGCCAACAACAGCCCAGCCTGTAGGAAATCTAAACAACATAGGCTAAGTACTTGCTAATTTTATTTCTAACCTATAACCCATATTGATCTTGCAGAAACTACAATAAATGTTGGGATTTTTCATTGACAATCAGTTGAAAGAGACCAATTTATCCTTCTAGCTCCATAGCACCCCATTCATTCTGCACTCGCCCGCAATCACTTGCAGTGGAACTACAACCAAGTTCGATACAATGGGGCTGAATAGAGAGTGGCAAGACTCATTGTAAGATGTAGCAATTCAATGTACTTTCAATGTTTCATCTTACATNGGGCTGAATAGAGAGTGGCAAGACTCATTGTAAGATGTAGCACTTCAATGTACTTTCAATGTTTCATCTTACACCAGCTGCTGCATTTATTTGTTATTTATTGTTAAGCAGAGCTGCAGGAGAATGTTTGATTTGTTATTTATTTTCTTCATATTTTATGTTAATGTTGATGACTGGCAGTGAGTTGTTATAAATAAAACTGCACTTTATAAATTCTTTTGTATTATGTTTTTGTTTTTCTGAAACATGCTTGATTTTCACCGAATCGGTAGTCTATTTACAATGTGCCAAAAAATCTTTAAAAAATAAATAATTAAGCAGAATGCTAGTGAGCGCTAGCCTGGCTAGTCTCTCACAAGCCTGGGTACAAGAGCTAAGATGAGCATGCAAGATCACAACCACACCCTACCTACATCCCACCACATGGACAAGTTAGTATTGCGATTAACTGCAGAGCTTATGGAGCCTCAAATATGTTTTCTATGTTACTATGCAGTTTACTCATTTACCTTCACCACAGTGAAGATCACATTAAACCTGCTTCTTCCACGCTTGCAATCCCATTAGACATCTGTCTGAATGCTGCAGGGGGGTTTGAAAAAGAGAAAGAAAGTGGGGCAAGCTGCATGAAGTGGCTCCCAGGGAGGAGGACAGCACAGCACAGCAAACCCCTGCAACAGAAACTACACAAGGGACTTGGCTGAGAANAGGAGGACAGCACAGCACAGCAAACCCCTGCAACAGAAACTATACAAGGGACTTGGCTGAGAGAAGTCTCTTTTTGCTCCACTTTTTCTCTCTGTCTTCTGTTTTTACATTTAGTTCCTTTTTTACTTTTACAAATCTATTACAATCTCTTGAGGCGCACCAAGAAAAGGAGCAAGAAAAGATTGTGTTGTTCTTGCTGTTGCTTTATCTTCTCTTTGATGGAATCTTTTCTGTTGTTATGAGCTCTAAAACTTTCATCACTGACTAGAAGGCCTTACTATAATTTCCCTTCCATGCTACCAGAAGTCTTATAAGAAACTTTCCTAAATCACACACTTTAACTTCCAAATTGGACTATTACATGAATTGAATTTCTTTGCACACAGTGTCATCAAGCACTAAGAGGTAATAAATAAAAAGGTACAATTAATTCTAGATGATGTTATTGTTGTCATGTGAGGGTATAATGAGATGCATGCAGCATCAAGTGGTTTGCATTATCCAATCAGCAATAAAGGCTTGCAAAAGAGACTTTTTACTGTCTCTTTTACAGGCAGCAAATAAATACAATTCTACTACTTTAGTTTATGGTTAATTTAATACTGTAGCTACTGTTTAAGTTGCTTTCTCTTATTCACCTTGAAATACCAACACTGGATTCTTCATTTTTACAACAGAGAGAGGTCTGAAGCTGTGATGATCACATTTTACCAGATATAATGTGATTAAAGTAATCCTCAGACAAAAGTAATTACTCAATGAAGTGCCAGAAGTGTAGCTGTATATAACAGTAACTAATATACAGTAGTTACAATTTGTGTGATCTGCCTGCATCTTGTGACCCAGGGATATTATGGGTCAGCAGGTTTGATGCAATGGAGTCCATGAAATAAACATCAACAGTGCCAGTCAAAAGTCACACACTTTCTCATTCAAATGAAAGGGGATGTGTATCCAAACTTGGTACTGTATACGTTTGGTGTGAAAGGGGTAAGCATCTTAGAAAACCCACTGTTCAGTCCAGCACACTTGTAAGTTAAAGCCAATGTTCGATTTTGCCTTTTTTCATTAAAGCTTAGACCTGTAATGAATATGTTGGCCTTCAAATCATAGTTGCCAAAGAAGGAAAATTAGCTTATAAAAATTGCATAAGACAGCTCATTCATTTCAGCAGGATTAATAACACTAACAGTAAAATAGATTACTAGTTCTAGTATACTAGTTGGACAAACTTACTTCAAACCTATTATTATTTACGTTAACACTTTCTTCTAAGCGCAAATGATACATTCCCGCATAATGTATATACCAAAGTGAATAATATGACCAAAAATTTGATACTTTAAATTGGACTGGACAGCAGGTCGGGAATTGGTACAGCACAGTATTTTCTGATTCCTCCAACAGGATGAGCTGCAGCACAGGCACACACCATTAAACTTCATGAGGCTGTATCTGAGATTACCTCTTTGCTAAGCAGCCTGACATCACTCAAATAAAAGAAAAGCTGGCTTGCAGGGTAAAGAAAAAGGGGTATTGTTGCACCTCTTTACAGGCTGATATGTGACACCAAGAAGCCAGTAAGATATTGGTAAAAAAAAAAAAAAAAAAAGTACAAAACCAGACATGAGGATTGACTTGTGTTTTTGCTTTCTGATGCAACTTTAAATTGGTTTAATATGAGCATTTCTTTGCAAAAATGTGTGAATTAGGAAATAAAAAAACTGACAAATAGTGTTACCTAAGCACGTCAGCCAGACCCTTCTGTAAAGCAGGTGTGTAATTTAGTATATACTCATTTACTGGGTTGCACTTAGCGGGATATATCAGACTAAATTAATCTCTCTGCAGCAGGGTGAAACAGGGTCAGATTGAGCTCACTGCCCAAATAACTCTGTGTCCTTGTATAGTTCAGTGTTGCAGGCTGCATGTTCTCCGCAATGCAGAATACTCAGGTAAGACTTGAGCAAATCCTTCCAGGACTTCCAGGAAAGTTAAAACTAGAACAACACTCTCGTCAGAGATAAGAATTGTTCAAATTAAGCTACTTCTCCCAGTTCTTAGAGGATGTGTTTGTAAAGCATTGCAGGGTGAGAAATGCTCACCTGAGGTCAGCTTGAGGACACCATGTCACACAATAAACACAGCTTTGTGCTGGTCAAACACATACACACCATTGTTTTGCTTTCTCACACATAACAGCCTACTTAGCATGTGTTACATACCACCCACATGATTGTCCCTGCAGCTCAAATATCACCAACTCATGGGTCATAACAGGCATCTTCACAGTCTGATGACTGCCACACTCAGCTAAAGATGAACTATAGACAATGCTCCTGGCTGCAGTCTGATATTATTACAGACTCTAGCAAATGAGTGCTAGATTAACTGGTAGCACCAGTCATGCTTCACAGTCAGTAAGGCCACCATGTTGGTGCTATGGGGCCCTGCTACAGACAGCTCCATCAAAGAAATGCAAGATCATCAAATGTTGATGATGCTGGTTTAACTTTTGTCGCAGCCTAGTACATCATTCAGTAATGCACCATGCTGGCAAGTTGAAATGCACTGTAGTCCTGTGCCAGTTCTTCCATTTACCTCTTCAGCAAAGTGACAGAAAAAAATAATGCTGCTGTGATACATTTCTAGCACTTAGAAATCTTGCCTCAAAAAAGGAGTAAAGCCTGCTTGGCAAGTCTGACTTTAAAACAAATAAACCTTAAAAACTCTGATGCATTAATACAACAGGACTCCCTGGTTCATATTTAACCATCACCTTGTACCTGCAACAACATGCTCACACCCACGCAGACCCCTGTGTTTATTTGAAGCGCTGCCATTGTCAGTTTGAGCACAGCCTAAATGATTAAGTAGACTCAGTTAACTTAGAAAACCTGTCTTAAATCTGCAGTGACAAGCGAGCAAGTATTCATTGGAATACGCATGACCAAGATGATGTATAAAGAGTAGCTGCTCTCTAACAAACCCTGAGCTTTGACCTCCCTGAGGAGGAGGGTCAAGGATGAGACAAACATCTACTTCAGGGAGTATCAGACTATCAGATTAAAAAGTCTGACGTCCTCCTCCTGACAGCCCCATGGCAGGCCCTGTGCTTAAGTCCTACTGTTCAAATCTTCAACTCTCAATCTTTCTGCCCTTTGACACTACAGGAGCCTGGTGTCTGGTGAGTCTTGGACACATGATAGGAAACAAAGCTATCTGAAGTCACTTAATGGACAGCCCTGATACCAAGAGAATACGTCTCTTCAATGAGCAGAGAGTGGAACAGAAGGTTGATGGCTCCTCAGAGCATGTGTGTCCTATTTTGTGTGTGTGTCAGAGAGTGGACGTGTCGGAATCAGTGCAAAACAATAGAGTGCTGCAGTGTGGGCGGCCACACCCTTTCCTCCCAGCTCCCCTCCATGGCCTCCTCTCCAGCCCCTCAAAACTGCCTCAAAGTGGTTTTAAAAGAAAGGGACAGAGCCGGGAGAAGAAAGGGAGTGGACATAATGTGAGTGAATCTGAACTAAAAGGGGAGAGAAAACAGCAGGAAGAGAAAAGAAGAAATAGGTGCTAATGATTACAAGAAAGAGTGAGAGGTTTGACAGCTTCTCAGCTCCAGTATTGGAATCATGACAGAGAGTGGAGAGAGACAAAGTGGGCAGGAATGAGAAGACTAAAAGGGAGGGGGAAAAGAAACAAAATGGGGGCATAAAAAAACATCTAACAGGAGACAGATAAATACTGAGGAATCTAGCAGGAGAGAAAGGGAGAAAAAGCAATGCTGTGTGTAGCACCATGTTCTGCAATGTGTCGCTGAATTATTGATGCTCTCAGAGTCGAAGGGCGAGAAAAAGGGAGCACTTCACACGCAACATAATGTCTGGATCATAAACATGCATTCACACGTACACAGAAGTGTTGGGCTGTGGAAATTTTATCTACATTGATTGTCTCTCTTGACAGCAGGTTTGAGTGTCGTCAGCAGGTCCCTAGACAGTGTCTGCAGGTTGCAGGGAGCACAAAAGGTCTAAGGTCGTAGCAGACCAGAAGGAGACATGTGGCGCACACCTGTCCGAAACTTGCCTCAGAAGACTCACGCACACAGATGATCAGGAGGCAGAAACAAGCTAAAGGAGACAAGCAAGGTGGTCATTAGTGCCGTTTATTGTTTGACAATTACAAAGACTACAGAGAGCTCTCTTCTTGCTTTCCTTTATCCCCTCCCTGCCTGTGTTTTTCTCTCTCCCTGGCTGGCTCTCTTTCTTATCCGCAGAGGAAGCCTGTTTGATCTAAGGGAGTCCTGCTGTTCTGACTCTCTAGCTCCCAGACATCAACCGTACAATCCTCTCTCACTCACTAAATAAGAGAGCCCCATCTTTTTTCTATGCTCTTTTACATACACACACACACACACCTCTCCCCGCACGAAATCAGACACATTCTCCCTTTTGTACCAAAGACAACAAAAAAATTCATGAATTCAAAATGGCCTCTGTGGCGTACAGTAGAAGCGCTGCTGAGGCCAGCTGTGCCGTGTGCATATGGAGCATGTAGAATGTGAGCTATGACAGCTTTGTATTTCACTCAGAGGACAGTGGCTGTCATTGTCATCCACAGCAGGAGCAGGACACAATGGAGAGGGATACAGCCAGGGACCTGACTCACACATACTGTAAACCTTCCTGGCCATTATGGGGTAACAAAGCTGCTGAAAACAATGGGCATTAAGTGTCACTGTTTTGTGCAGAGATACAATAGCTACATTAATAAAGGACTGCGGTGCAAAAACATTACACTAACTTTGTTTTTCTGTCTTTTTAATGGAATTCAGTATGTTTTTTTTTGTTTGTTTTGTTTTTGGTTTTTTTTTCTACAGCACTGACATGTTAGATGCTTAAATTTACACAATGACTCCATAAAAACAGTGAATTTGGTCATTTCTTGTACCAAGGGAAAACAGCCATCCTTGGTAATAAAACCTGTCTACCAGCACTTCTAAGACTCACCAATTAACACATTATATGTCATTTGTTTAATTAAAAAAATAACCAAAAGTGTAAAAACATTTTTAGTATTCTTTTTTTTTTTTTACAACACTACAAAGCTCACTTGTTAGTTTTGCAGTACTGTAAACATATACACAAGTTGCTCTTCTCCATTGGATTTCTGACAATGTTTCCTCTAATAGTTCATAGTTGTGCCAAAGTCTGTGACCTGTACATTAGAATGTGCTTGTTGGAACCACCAGTAACTACAGATGTTGCCCGATCATACAGGACATAAATGTTTATACTACTTTCTACTGCAGATTGTGAAAATTCATTCAGTTTGATTATTTCCTGGACATAAGAAGTTACACTTTGCTGCTGGTTGGACATTTTCAGAGGTTATGTTCAACTAATAGTAAAATGAATATGTGAAAACAAAGACACCCAGTGATTCACAAAAACTGAGATCCAGCAGTGGGAATCCACCACTCCAGACTGGGAAAGTCTCTCCTCCACATTCCTCAGAGGGAATACCGCTAGCACATGACAAGAGCCCCACTCACACTCAGCCACTTAGCCTGTTGCCTCCCACTGCAACTTTTACACAGAGAGAATGCCTGTGTGTATGTGCCTATGTATCATAGACAGCAACCTTTAACACACAACACTGCACTCAGAAAGAAAGAAATCACAGAGAGAAAGACAGTGGGAGAGGAAAGATTTGGGGGAGAAAAAGAGTGATGAGGGGCACCAGAACATGCTTGTGTCAAGCAACTATGCCATCAATGTGATGAGATGATTGATGGTGAAGTTCTTAGTGCTAAAGGGCATCCCCCTTTTCTTCTCCATCACCCCAATACTTAGTGCTCCTCTCTGTTTCATCCAAGAAAACTACTTTCTCTAACTCAAGCCACAGCTCAGCACAAATCTACATACTGTATGTCTACTGTCTAAAAGAAAAGACTAGACAGAGTGTGACATGCTGTGTATAATCTATATGGAAAGCACTCTTCACCTCCACACCACCCCCTGTCCTGCATGGGCCACTACACAACAGGAATGAGTATGTGTGTGTGCATGTATAAGGGGAGGGATGTTCCCATTTCCACTCTGTTTGAAGCACATGGACTGAGTCGGAATGTGAAGGGGGAGGGAGGCTTCAGTAGGAGGGTGAGGGGAGAGGCAAAGGCCGTAATCTGAGAGGGGTATCCCACAGCGCAGGCCAGCACATGGTCTATACTCTCTACTGTGGGCCTAAGCAGCATACAGGAAGAGGGACACTGGACAGAAAAGATTTCCTTTTCAATAACAGGCCTGAGTAGAGAAACATGATAGCCTCATAGGTGTCGCCACGTCAAAATGAACCAACTGACAATGCTCCTTTAATGATTACCACATATGATGGTGCCCCATTGAAAAACATCTAACCGTAGAGCTTATCTAACTTTAAAGTGTAACTCAATACATTGTTAAATTGTGCATATATGAAAGTATTATTGTGGTTTGTACATCATTTAACAAATTATTCAAGATATGTCCTTGTACACATTACTTCATTTTGTCGTCACTCATAATTAAATACTGCTGAGTTGTAATTCATTAGGTGCCCTGTAAGCTCTGCTTTGTTTTACTCAATTAAAATACTTTTACAATGACTGTTTTGGCTCTAGTAATGTCACTTCTATTATGTGTACTCAGACCACAAAAAATCTAATGCTCCTATATTGTGGGATTCTAACTAACACCGCCCAACTCTGCTATTGACATACATAACTAACATTGTTGTAGCTTGTGAGTCGATCTCTCAGAATTTGAAATATTGCAATTTATTAAGTGGTTGTACATGCCTCATGTGAGACTAGATCTAGTGTGAAAACAATAACAACAAAAGAGGACTTCAATAAAAAAAAATGTTGTCTATATGTTAAAATACTTATACTGTAATTGTTAGGATATCTTACTGCATTTAGGAAAAACCAGCTCAGACACAGTTTAAACCCTACTCTGCATACTGTGGTTCCAACAGGCAGATATCACAGCACTAGGTCTATGTACACTTAAGTGGCCTTTCATTCAATATTGAATGAACGCACAATTATCACATGATCAACAAAAACTGAAGTTTCATAAGGATATGATTTATGGCAGGATTGTTTGCATTGACTGACATGAGATAGTATGGGTGAACTTGACAAAGTTTACTTTATGTGTTTACCTTCAGTATCAGCTGACCATAGTTTCACAGTTGTCACATGGATGGTTGGATGAAATGTATCAGGCATCATGTGAAAATGCAAACACTATCTGTTGTCAGTCACTGTACATGACAGTATCAGAGAAATACTTCGACAGCACATATTCCACAGCCTCAGGACATGCTTAAACATGCATGAGTGAGGAGCACATATCAGCATGTTCTTCTCACACACACACACTGTTTCCCCCTGGCCATGCTCTGTAAGAAGCAGAACAAGAGAAAGAGTAAGCTAACAGGCGCCTGAAAACCAGGGAGATAAATATCAGGCCTCAGGTATGTGCTGCTGTCTCTGAACAGCTCCAGCACAATGCTGCTGCAGGTAAACCACATTTTCAGGTTGGGCTATTCATCACTAGACATGGCACTGGCACTGACACATCGATCCAACACACACAACATAACTGCATTCAAAAAGACAAGCAATACAGCATGTTTATAAAACCACGCTCTCAAACATGTACTGATATGAAACTGAAGATAAGTGTGTACATGAGCATCAACTTCTAAACTCTTGTTTAACTTACATCTGACCACATTCACGTGAAACTTTCAATAATCAACTTCTCAGTAACTCAAATAAGGTTCCATACCATGATCATTAAGTACATTTAGATTTTATAACTAACTAGTAAAGTTACAGTTTCCGTTTTGACCACAAATCCCTATGCACTCTGTTTCTGCCTCTTCCTTGCTCCATTTATAGAAGCCATTGTTTAAATCTTCTTTAAATATAGATTTACTTGTTTATCAAAGCCAAATAGTGTCATATTCATGGTCAGAGGGCAGTGAAACTGATAAGAGAGCCCCTGAACATGTTTAGATAAACCAAGATAAATGTAAGTTTAACCACCATCGCTATGTCAGGTATGATGACATCTAGCCTTTTCTTGGGTTTGTACTAGTTGTGTCTGTATACGTACAGCTTTGTTTGTACACAGCAGCACCTCTCACATGGATGAGTGAAAAAGAAGAGGACAGGAGGAAGTTGGATGACCACACTGATTTCCTACTGCTGCATAACCAGCTAACAATGACCTGGATATAACCTCCAGCTAAGGTCAACATGTTAGCAGTACACACACCCAAACATCACCCATGCAGCCCACATGCTGTTGAAGTGATGACTGTGGTTGTATTTAGAGGCAGTGCATCTGGTTTAAGTGTGAAATAATGTACAGAATAGAATGGATGTTTCTTCCTGCTATTTCCTGCTAACCAGAGGATGCTGAGAGTGTGTGTTTTTACCATCCTATCATACAAAAAAATGTGTGTGTGTGTGTGTGTGTGTGTATGTGTGCGCGCACGTGTGTGCGCACGTGTGTACACACGGTGACTGTGGGAAAGAAAACTACTGTATTTTCACATTTAAAATAAGGTTTTAAGTAAATTTTAAGTAAATCTGGGACTCAGCACTATAAACACACCTTTCCAAGCCAGCATATGCACGGTAACAAGCACAGGGAGCACCAGAGTAGCTTTGATGCTGGGAACAACTAAAATAGAACTGGTGCATCCACATAGCAACCAGGGGGAAGAACACTGTGTCCTCACACACATTTATGCAGAAGAAAAGAGGAGAGAAAGCAAGAGTGATGTATGTGTGTATATGTGTGTGTGTGTGTGTGTGTGTGTGTGTGTGTGTGTGTGTGTGTGTGTGTGTGTGTGTGTGTGTGTGTGTGTGTGTGTACTGCAGATTCAGCTGAGAAGAGTTGATGAATGGCTTCATTAAACCAGCATTAGCAGAGGTGTGAACCCGAATAGTGAGTGCCAGCATGCAGTGATTGCTCAGTTTCAACACACACACGAACTTATCACAATACTGAAATTCTCACTTTGATGCAAGTGCAAACTACCCATCCTTTTAACAATTGGTTGCTACTGATTTAAAGTGTTTGATATTTATGTGAGTTTACAATGCAACCTCAGGCTTTCATAAATATCAAGCTTAAAATTACATGACCCATATTATTTTCAAGAAACAACAGTGACAGTTCAAAATTCACTTTAATCAAACCCCTCTTGTCTTCATCTCAGCACACCAACCCCACATCCTAATGGAGATGAGGAAACAGCAGTGAAGCTTAAAAAAAAAAAGGAAAAAGTGATGAAAAAAATGAAGAATAAAGAAGGTGGAGAAGAGCAAATAAGAACAGGAATGCAAACCACAAAAAAGACAAAAAAAGGAAAACCTGAAAAGATGGAGGTCTTCAGGTTGAATGGAAGTGTGTGCTTGTGAGTGTGGTGGTAACCTGATTAGCCAGACATGGGAGACAAATCTACATTATTCTTTCTCATTTTCCCTCTGCTCCTCACAAACCTAGAAAAATGGGGGCAATTCAGTAACCCTAGCAACCAACTCTGCCTACGTGCTGAGGAAAGCTGCTGATGGAGGGGGAAGGAGAGAGGAAGAGGGGGAGAGACAGATAGGGAGTGAAAAAAGGCTAATACAAGTACATACTGTACACAGTGAATGGAGCAGATGGATTAAAAGTATAGTAATAGCACAGCTTTTTTCCTCCTTTATATTGCTCAAAAAATCTCTTCTATTCAGTCCTCCTCGTGCATGTTTCCTAAACCCCTCCTCCTCTTTCTCTTTTTCCTTTCCTCTTTCTGCACCCCCCTTCCTTTCTTTTCCCTCCTTGCTCTTTGGCCACGTATGAAGGCTGTTTAAACACAACCTGTTTCCTCTGGTGTCCCCTGGGAGCACTGTCCAACCTTTCTACTGTTGTGTTTTCTCTCTCTTTCCCTTCACTCTGCCCTATTTATTTACAGCTGGATGTCTGCTCTATTGATTGTTTTACAGAGGATATGAGTGGGATTTGTCGTTACCATACTCTGCTTTATATAGATCCCTCTATTCTTAAGCATGTTATCATCATCACACATAGACACACAAACATCCTCTCTCAGCTGGTTATGAGTCAGTATCCGGTGTAAAAGCTCCTGAATGCACGCACAATATATGTTTCACACATGCCCAAATCATAAAGTTATGATTATTGGTTAAAACTGCCATAACAGGCAGGATGTGTCATATTTCATCACAACGGACATCTTGAGAGAGAGGAAGGAGAGAGAGAAAAAAGGGAGACAAAAAAGAAGGGGAGAAAGGAGTGAGAAAAACAGAGAGTTTGAGTTGAAGACCAGCAGTTCTTTTCACAATGGTCTGATTGTTCATTGGATGTAGGCTGAGAGAAAACGAGAGATTGAAAAAGAGGGAGAGGGAAAAGTGGATTGACAGAGTGTGTGTGTGTGAGTGAGTGAGTGGGGGAGGCTAGAGCACGGTTCTGTTTTTTACATTCTTACACACTCTCACCGGTTGCTCTGCTGTTGCTGAGTGTGTGTGTGTGT
>JANJYP010045902.1:0-14800 GCA_024605115.1 Rastrelliger brachysoma | reverse complement strand
GTTAACCAAAGAATATGAGATTAAGTAAAAACGTGAGGTCCCTCCTCAGCCTCTGTTTTAACTTGTCATCTCTGATTTACTCTTGCAGATGGAATATTAAGTATGTTCTTTTAAACAGAAGCAGGGGGAAGAGAGGAGGGTGGGTGAACAGCTAGAGAAAGGGAATTAATCCGCTTGGCTTTATTTTGATAATGTTTTAGAGCTACGCCTGCCCAAATCCATCGGCAGAGCTGTTCTACTTTCTCTTCCACAGACGAGCCAATTCTTAATCCCAATTCATCTAATTGTACCTCAGAGTGCTAATAAATATTGTTATGAATTATTCAGGCTTTGAGTGGGCTGATGACACAGAAACGGGTGCAGTGAGCAGAATTCAAAGCACTTTAAATTGGAAACGGGAAAGCGCACTAAATTCTCTCAGAATTTGAATTAATGAAAGTTACATGGAAAATGAATAGTGTAGGGACCTTCTCCACATGATTATTGTACTAATGGGTATGTTAGTGCAACTGTCCAAAGCAAAATAAATAAAAAAAATACTGCTAGTTCATAGAATGCAAGCAGATATAAAAAGGTAAGTGGTATTAAACAATCATGTTGTCAATGATAATAAACACTCACTGCATTAATATGCCACTATTACACGTGAAAGTTTGCGCCCTCGACAACTAACTGACATAGCCTGATCCTAGCATTTTGCCTTGGCGTTTATGTCACCAAAAAAAAAAGAAAGGCTCAATAATCTATTCGCGTCGCACCTGGCAGTCATTTTTAAGTGCTGGTAATGCATTCATCTCTTAATTTGCCACACACACACACACACACACACNACACACACACACACACACACACACACACACACACACACACACTGTATGTTTTTGAAATGTCATCCATGTTCTGCACGGTGGGGGTTTTTACAACTCACTTCATGGCTACGGGTCCGCGGGGAACAACCGGGGGAGGATTAAGCTCTGTAGCAAAGCAAGCACCAGCATGGCAGCAGCAGCATTGCGCCGAGCCCTGTCTCGTCGCGGTACTGTTCCACTACTGAGCTCCACTAATGGCCACGGCTCAGACCAGGCCTCATTAAAGCAAACTGACACCAGGAAACGGGGGCTTGCGGTAGGCGTGATTAGATTAAAAGTTCAGACAAGCCTTTGGTCTGTGTAATTTGTGGGGCTCCGGTGATACACAGATAAACAAAACGCAAGAGCACTTTAGAAACAGCCCCCCTTAATTAGCTCATTGAGACTTGGGTAAGCAATATCAACACCGTGGCCTTGGGCTCTGGAAGTAGCTGCTAGAATAAGGGAGGAGCAGTGCAGGAAATTGGGGTGTGGGGTGTGGGGGTGTGGGGGGTGGAGTTGAGGGTAAATGAGGGACAGAAGAATTATTCACTGTATAGTCGTGTTGGTTTGAGTGTTATTTCTCTGCAGTGAGAAGCAGGCAGCGGTGGGTCATTGAAAGCAGCAGCACAGGTCCAAGCTGCTGATTTGAGGCTGGAATTAAAATGTTCCACAGCTGTTTGGCTGGTCTCTGTACCTTGACTAATGAGTTGTGGATCAGGCTGATATCTTGCCAGTCGGTGACATCCTCACTCCGACCAGTCAACTGTTTCAAAGTGTTTTTTTTTTCCTTTTTTTTTTTTTTCCTCCCCCTGACTAAAATACCACCTGCCCCACTCAGCTGTTGCTACAAAACAGCTAGCTTCCTCACATGTGGACAGCGGCGCGCTGCATGGAATCTTAACTTTTTAGCAGATCGGCGGTCCAATTTAGGAGGCTTATCATACTATTCCCCATTAGATACTACCATACTCTTAATACAGTGACTTTATTTTTTTGTTCACGTAATTGAATTCAGATGCAGAAAGGAAAAAAAAAGAACAACAAAATGGCTCCTGTAGAGGATATGATAACTTGACAAGTTAATAAGATTAATAAATGAGTCCTTTAAAATAAAATCAGTGTTTTAATTGAACAGCAACCCTGTTCATGTTCACACTTCTTGCACTTGTTGGCTCTTTAGAATTGTTAAGTAGTGACAAATATATTAGACAATATTTGCATTAAAAACAGACGTTAGGACCAACGTTACTGACTGTTGATGAAGATTATAGTCTTGGGTGCTTGGTCAACAAGAAAGGAAGAAGATATATGATGAATTACAATTATACATTTCTGAATAATTTTATCTTACATGTTGTGGAGAAAACATAATTTGCATTTTTTTCCCCCAAGTGCAAGAAAAGCTGCAATTTTAACCACGCAGAAATTATAGGGCGGTTGTAAGGATGGACGTGGGCATTTAGAAAGCAGGGGTTTTTTTTTTTCATTGTATGCCAGTTTTCATCCTGAGTTGTGTGTTTGTTTATGTTGAGGCAGCAAACACAATAAGGGCAGATTAAGAATTGGAAAAGAAATCATGCTTTCGGTAGGATTATATAAAAGAGAAGACCACATCCTATTGTGTTCTTCATTGTTAAACTAAGATACATCCTTTCCATACCCATTAGTGAGTGCTTTGAATTATAAAAATGTTAAATTATAGCTGATGTTAGAGAAAGAACAATTAAAATACTTTGTCAAGAGTTGAGTACGAATACTTGGCATTGAAACCATGGTTATGTTTTTTTTTTTCTCCTGGCAACATTCCCCTCTCACAGAACATATTTGTGGTTTCAAATTAGTACTAAATTGGAGTAATTTTTAGGAAACAAGGATGCCTTTGGTAGCGTAGAGCTTCTGAAAATAGAGGTTATTTCTGGTTTAAATTTGTCTCCTTTTTTATTTTTGGCCAAAAATCAATATAAACCAGAACTGAGAAGCATAATCTTCCATCAAAATTGGTTTCGATGAAGTCTAAAATGATAACACGACATACAACATAAGAATTCAAATAACCACTAAGCAATTGGCAACCGGGGGATCTAAATAAATAAATTAAGCTTGTAACATTGAAATAACGACACTCTTTAATTAGTCTGAGGTGTGATATGTGCCTACGAGGAAGCAGTTTATTCTGTAGATTTATTTATTTANTAAATTAAGCTTGTAACATTGAAATAACGACACTCTTTAATTAGTCTGAGGTGTGATGTGTGCCTACGAGGAAGCAGTTTATTCTGTAGATTTTTTTATTTATTTTTTTATTTTTTTTGGCACCAGAAGAAAGACAACACAGAGAACAACAAAACAAACAAAATAAATCAAAAAACAACCTTGACTGTCAGGGCCTGCCGGTAGAAGTCAAACACTCGTCCAATTAATTGTGTCTGGTGCCAGCGCTGACTGGACCTCTGTCTGACAGTCTAAGGAGGGTTTTTTTTTTTTTTTTTGAGGGGCGTTGCTAGTTGTGGATGGTAGACACATTTTGATGCCAGTTTGGTAGGTAATTGATGACAGTGATGCTCTTAAAACAGCTAAAAACAAGCATGAAGATGTCCACAATATAAACTAGGTTGGTCACCAACATCTGGGCAGGTCTCTCCCTGCAGAATCTATGCTTATTTAAGACCTTTGATAAAACATACTAATATATATTTCCTCTGTTGGGAGCACCATCAGTAAACATTATTATAGACACTGCATAATAGCTAATCTGATTGATGGATCATGCATGAGTTATGGTGACATATAAGTGATGGATAGTGGTAATATCATCTTTGAAAACATTTTTTTTCTTCCCCTCATTTAAAACAGACAGCAGCAGGCAGCGGCACTTCTACACTTATTTTCTGTAGACCAGTTAACTTCCATTTATCATCACATTTGTCAAAATATGTGCACTAGATGTGTTTTTTTTTTAACCTCTTTTCTTGCTTTCACCCGTCGATAAAGTTTCCGGCGTGGTAATTTGCGGTCGACAGGTAATCAGATTAAAGTAATTTTCGAAACCTTTAATATTCAGTCTTTAAAATTGTCGTTTCAGGCCAGCTGTCAGAAAAAGGAAAAAAAAAATGAAAAGAGGCAGTTCAACCTGCTGCGCTGTGAGTCCGTGTTGTATGTATTTGATGTTTGATAGATGTGTGTCAGGTGATGGTAACGGAGAAAGTTAGGGCATTCTTCAGATTTGTTGTTGTTTGATTGAAAAGGCCAGTGTACTTTTTTTTTCTCAGGTTGAACACACACAGCCAATTTGTTGATATAAAGACATTTTTATTAAGAAAAAAAAAAAGCTACTGCCTGGTCACCAAACCAATTATGATGAGGCGGTGTGTGTGATAACATCATTATGATAATGATCAATGCTGTGATTTTTTTTTTTTTTTTTTTTTTACAACCTGAAGTGAGACCAGAGTAACTTCTTAGATGGATTTCACAAAATGATGTTGTGTCATTATTATTCTCCTCAGCTATAAAGAGGCTATAATCATCATATCCACAATAACAATAGATGACAGTGCGTTAGAAGAATGATGAACCTACAGAGGATTAACAGCGAGTCTGCAGTAGAGGTCTCCATGAGTCCAAAAAAATTGGACCTGGGCTAAAGCAAACCCTTAGGAAACCTACTCGAAACGTGATATACATAAAATAATTAAAAAAAACAAAAAAAAAGAAAACCAAGGAGACACCTGACTCAAGGGGAACCCGTAGCAAAGTCATACTTGAATATACAGTACAAGACCCGATCCAAAATGCAGTCGACCCAAACAGAGAGAGAACACAAACAGCGGCAGTAGCCTGATGCACTATCAATTAATTCAATCAATTAGCAAGCAGAAACTGTTGGCAGTGTTAGCAGGACTGCTAGCCTGGGTGTACTTACTCTTTAATGAAGAGCTCTTTTTTTTCAGAGGCTTTTTTTTTTCTTTCTCTCTCCCTCTCTGACAAGCCCAGAAAATTGAAGAAATCATTAAACTGTACCCATAAGGAAATCGTGTTATTACAGCAGAAAATAGAACCAAAAAAAATAAATAAATAAATAAAATACGACCAGCTAATAAAGAATATGACAAATCAAGGTTATAAAAATATAACCGACTGAGGGTACAATGCATGACTGAAGGGTACGGGAGAAATGAAGCAGCAGAGTACACAGGGAAAAATGAACAAATGTGTAATGTTTGATGTGCAGATTGTACTAAAATTCTGAATATTTACCCAGTACGTTTATCAGGTTTCCGAGCCTGGTTGATCACTTATAGAAAAAAGCACTCTACCTCATCCTGTTTTGAATTCCCATGTGAATTATAATTCACTGTAAACATATTTACACCTGGTATTAGCATGCAATCTGCCTCGGGCTAATTATTCACCCCAACCGTGGCATTGCTTGTAATTGTACTAAGTCAACGTTGAGACATTAATTGTAAAGTCAAAGAAAAATTTATGTTATATACAGTACCAGTTAAAAGTTTGGACACACTTTGAGTTGAATGGCGTGTCTAAATGTTTGATTGTACTACATCTACACTGTCGCCCATAAAGTTAGAATAAAGTAGTTTCCATATATAATCCTCTATAAATACAGTGTCCCCAGTTAGGCTAGCGTTAGCGTGGGTACGAAACAGTGAGGCATGTTTTGGTCCTTGCTCCACGTTAAATACACTGCTAGTAGTTTCCATATACAATCCTCTATTCCTATTTAAAAACATTTGCAATCACTTTTAAACAGATGAAGAATTTGTTTTTTTTTCACTATAAAAGATAAGACATTTGCTGTGTTGTCCGTTTCCATGGCAACATCAAAAAGCTTGTGGACAATATGCCACATTAACACTTTGTCAGGGGTGTCCATAGTGAATATTAGTGACATTAGAAAGAGTAATATTGGACATTCATATGATTCATGAAATCTCCTGTTAAACTGACCAAGGAGAAAGAATTGAAACTAAACCTTCATTATGTTCATTTAGTTTAAGCCTGACTACAGTTTGTAAAGGTTCATTGTGTCTTTATTTTCATTGTGATATGTTTGGAAGAGGTTGATTCATAAAGTTTGGAGAAGATATACGCTTTATCTGTCAAGAATAAATCACATTGTCACAGTCATTTCAGGAAAGAAAAAAAAAAGAGTTTACTTTATAATGTTTATACAGAATATATGGTTTAAAACTTAGGTATCACCTTGACATTTGCTTTCACATTTTTAATGATAGTCAGCCTACATCAGAAGCCTAAAGATGCAAAAGTGTCATACTCAGTGGAGCTCAAAGATTTTATTTCACTGACTGAAATAAAAAAAATCAAGCAAAGCAGAAAACGACAGACAAGTCAGGCCATTTTCTAGTCCTTTTAGATTCCTGTCTTCTGGCTTCTGCCACCCACAGTGCTAAATCAAGGGGCCAAGTCAAGCTCATTTCTACTATATGTGTGTATGTTTGTGTGTGTGTGGCAGGGAGGGGGGGTCACAAGGAGCTGTGAAGTGTGTCAGTCCCATGCTTGTCAGCGGGCCTACACTGCACGCTTGGTCCAAAGGCCAGGCCTGAGCCATGGAGAACGCTGTGGTCGCCTCCACACCGCTCTGCTCCTAAAACATCCACACTGCCCACCAAACGAAACCCAGAAAGCGAGCAAACAAACCTCAAAGTAATGTTATACAACGCATGGAGTATTTGCAGAGGGGCACTCTGTTTACAATAGGCATATACAGCACATATATATACACACCACCTCGTAGNACACACACACACACACACACACACACACACACACACACACACACACACACACACACACACACTCATCTCAGGAAGTACAGAGTAGGAGGACAGGCCCGATATCTCAGCTCTTTCCTTCTTCCTGTCACTGTGCGGTGGTGTGGTGGATTCAGGCCTTGTGTTTGGCACAAAGGCCTCCTACATGCCCGGAGGCCAACTCCTACAGGTTGGTTTTTACCCAGCAGGTTCCCCTCCCACTAGATCCCGGTCTGAATCATTAAGTCTTCCAGAGGCTTTTCCACAGAGCCCAATAGTGACAGAGCTAAAACCAGCTAATGGATAATGCAGGTGTCACTGTCATTTTATGTCAGAATTTTGTATTACTCCTACATTACTGCAGAGATTGGTGTTCTCCTGACAGACAGTAGCCCTCTGTCTGCCGTTCTTTGTCGAAAGAAATGTGATGCATTTCTTTCCTACCTGCAAAATAATGACAAAAAAGAAGGAGAGTATTGTGTTTTTCTCAAACGCAGAGCTGCTCTACAGGCAGTAATAATATCACTAGTTGAGGCAAACTTTTACGGAGACAGCTCGCAATTTTGTGCTGAGTGCATTTTACTAGTACTAAAGATGTATTATTTCGTTATGTCATCCTATCTTGCTAACATTTTCATTATAGCTTTTGTCTTAGCTCCATATGATTATTATTTCATCATTACTTTTTTTTCCAGCAATTCAAATAGGTCTGTTGTTTTGCACATTGCTTTGCTTTGTTCGTCCTCTGGATGGCACCATATGTGGATGAGATCAAAACACAAGCTGTATGAGCTGTTTTCCTGAAATCCCATGTAATCATCCAAAAACTGCAGTCACCATGTGTTTTATCATTAGACTTAAAAAATATTTATATCTTTGGGGAAATATCTTCCTTTTTTTTTTTTTCTTTTTTGGAGGTGAGGGAAAGGTGAAGGTTTGTTTGATTGACAGCAGCTGGTAGGAGAGAAAGTAAAGAAACTGAAAACTGCTGTAGTTTGAAATCATGAATAGACAGTGTGTTACCATCAGGGTAACATGCAGGATAACAAGCTAACATTTGTGATGAGTAAGGACCAAACTAACATCTAATGGGTCTAAAGGGACATTTACAGGTATGTTTACATGCTGTTTAATATGCTGCAAGCTGAGCATCTAATTAACCATACGTGCACTTTTCCCCCCCGGTGAATGTTTGCTCGGTGGCTCGTTCAACAAGCTAAAAGGTTCAGGATAAGATGTGTGTCCATGTTTGTGAGTTAGATGAAGAAGGGGAGTTGAAAGCTAATGTGGGTTGTTGCGTTTGTGTTGTGTAACAGGATGCTATAAGGCTCAGTGTGACCATCTGCTCTTCCCTATGATAGATAAAAAAATTAATTTAACCTACATAAACAGGGATTTGAAATGTTATAATTTAAAATCTAAATTTTCCATTTTTCTCCAAAGGAGCACACAAGGCAGGTTATTTGCAGAGCAGAATTTTTTTATGCTGTAGTGGAGAAAAAAAAAGTTGGGTTCAATTTCAGTTTCTTCAAGTCAACTTCCAGATCTAACAACTTTTAAACTGGTATATTTCTCTGATTGACATGACAAATGCTGATAAAAGTTCACTTCTGCATTGCAGCTACTACCAAAGCCTCTGTCTCCACTAAAAATAACATTGGCGTAATGGATATGTTAGTCACTACTGCTTTGTTTGAACCAAATAATAACCCCTTCCCAAGCAGAAATGAGTCAAACCAAATAATGTAAGGAAAAACAAAGAGGCAATGTGATCTGATTATCTGACTAATTATTTCTTCCTCTGAGGGTATGTCTGCCACCACGAAATGTTGATTATCAAAACTCCAGACGGCTGTCAAAACCCTGTAGACACAAACAGTGTTTCAATAAGATGTCCTTGATAATGCTACAAGATTAGTATACATGGAGGACAGTCGGTTGTGTTTGTATATGTTGTACGAGGGGTCAGGGTTGGTTCAAGGGTAAGAAGTTAATACCAGTCATTGGTAGGGCTTGGTATCAATTAAAAATATATGACACCAGTACCAATCCAAGTACCCTTAAAGTGATACTAATACCAGTTTAGTGCTTCAGTGTTTAGAGTCTAACTCAAATTTACCATGACTTCACCACTGCACACTGGTTGTAGCTGCTGTGGTATAGTGTGCCAATCACATATCGCATTAAATTATCAAAGAGTCACAGCTTTTAGCTCTGGGTGTAAAAAGGATCGACTGCCGGTATTGTTTGACGGGAGATGGTATCAAGTACTGATGCCCAGCCCTAGTCACTGCCCTAATAAAAATAACTTGGTCAAATTCACTTGACACTATTTTTTGGTGAAAGTCTATTTGTGTTAATTGGCTGTGAGTACTTCCATAGAAATAGTCATATTTTCTAGCTCTGGGTGCAAAAAAGATTGATTGCAGATATTTGACAGCAGATGTTTTGATACTGATTGGTGTCGATTTATTTTGGCTGATACCTTGGTAAGGCTGGATATCATTAAAAAAAATATTTGATACCAGTGCTAATCTAAGTGCCCTTAAAGTGATACCAATACCAGTTTAGTAGCTCAATCAATATTCAGTACACATTTTGTGCACTAGGTTTTATCTGGTGTAACAGGCGTGCTTTGATGTTTTGATACTACTTGGTATCGATTTATTTCTGTCAATAAAAAAATAAAAAAGCACGACTTTCATATGCAACTGTAACTCTTGATTATGAGAGATAGATGCCTTTATATCATATCTTCCACAAAATCAATTTTAGACATGATGACCTGCAGTGTAAAATCATTGCACTGTAACGGTCCAATTACATGTTGCTTTAAATCAAAGAATGCTCGTGTTGATTGGCTGTGAGGAAGTCCATAGAAATTGTCCAATTCTCTAGCTCTGGGTGCAAAAAGGATTGGTTTCATGTATCATTTGACAGGAAATGTTTCGATAGCACTAGTCATTGGCAAAATACAGTTAACTTTCAGAAATATACTATACCACAAAACTTTTCTCAGACTTTATATACATAGCTTCAATCCTAAGTACATGTAGTCTTTTCAGTTCATACAGTGTCTATTAATGAGCAAGTGTTAGTCATCAAATGTGGATGTTTAAATCAAATTTTCAAATAAGTTTCCAAGCATTCAGTCATGCTCTTTGAAGATGCTACAGCATCACTAAGATGTAGTGAAGTCAAACTTCTGTTACTGTATATTGATGTAGATTGGTAGTAGTCATGCTATGCAGTACTGTACAGGGGATAAAAGAAACAGATACATAAATATACATAAAGGATATAGGTATAGAATAAAGATACAAACTAGAAAAAGCAATCTTGAAAACAGCCACCATTAATTAACAATGTTATGCACAAGAGGGACACAAAGTAAAACAAGTTAAAATGATGGAAAATGAAAGTAATAAATGTGATATTTTAGCCCAAGTGACATTCAGATGCTTGATGTAGCATTGCTGAGCCATGTAATTGCAAAACCAAACCTGGAAAACAAGCAAACATGAATGCCACGGAAAGGCTACTTTATAGCATACCATTTTTTTTTTTTTGCATTAATTAGCTAATTTAAAAACTGAAAGGGTTGGTAGTTTTGATGTATCCACAAGCCGCTGTCACTCTTGGACCAAAAACTTTCCACTATGTGTTCATTTGAGCATCACATCTACAAATCCCTAATGATGCCAGTAACGTACAGAACACATGCGGAGGCCAGGCGTCTGTCATAATGAGTCTGGACAGGATCAATAAACATCAACAGCATGATTGATGATGACTCAAAGCCCCATGCACTATCCCAGTTGAGATCCACTTATAGCATGATACACATTAGCATGTATTCTTTAACAAAGGAACAAAAAACAAAAAAAAAACAAGGCAACGTTCTCCGGGGAGTGTTGTCTAATTTTTTCCCGTCATGCTTGATTGGGCTCGGTGGCGTCCTAGTAGCCCATTCCAGTCACCATCAACTAACTGCTGTACTCTGGGGCCTCCAGACCTGACTTAATCAGACCAACTATACATAAATAGCAGGCCAGCCATATGGTTGCACCGTGATGGCGAGTTCCTAATTGCATGAGTTCTTTAAAACAACTAGTGAGCTGCTGTCTTCGGTCTCCCTTCTCCAACATAGTATGAAATAAATAATAAATAGCTGCATAATGAGTACAGTGATGGTATACAGTATAGCGTGTTTATATGTACTGTATACATGATACAGTAGCCTCAGGCAAGGCAGAATATACCATATGCACTGGCCTCTAGGTCAACCCGGTGCTGAATTCACAACATGTAATTTAGTCATACCGACGCTCTACTTGTCAAGCAGGTTAGCGGGAAAAAAAATTGTATCGTCGCTCCTGGCTGTGGAGTTTGTAGGAGGGAAATCTATAAATGTTTGCCGTATATTGTGTCAGAAGCAGTGTAATTGTAGCCCATTAAATCAGCAGGGTGTCCGGTGGGCAAGCTCTGATGAAACACCGCTCTACCGCCGCTGCCGCCGCTGCCTCCACCATCCACAGCAGGGTCAGCAGGCTGGGGACCACTGAGATGATTTAAGGCCCGAGTCACTGGTTAATAGTTAATGAGAGTGAGTCGTTCAGAGGCTCTGGATGGTTTCCAAGGCCTGGCCAGCTCATGGGCAGCAGCCTCATAGCCACTCAGGGCTAGAATTGAGAGGTAACAGAGAGGTCTAATCACTTTGCTAAATGAGGGTGGTCTTTTATTCATTTACTGTAGATGCTTATCCACATGGTGAGATAGAAAACAAACATGTATAGATACATCTACAGTACACACTCCTCCTCCTCCTCCTCCCCCTCCTCGTTCATGTTTCTGCCTCATCTCCTGCCCTGTCCCAGAAACAGATTTACAGCTGTCCCTGTCGCCTGTGCAACTTGTTCCCCCTGAATTTTTTTGTCCTGTTGTTCATCATTTTTCCATTTTTCAGGCCCCGGCGTGCGTCGAGTCATAATTCAGGATCGGCGGATACCTTGTCATTCAGCCATTTCCCGGGGAAAAATAAAAGAGGGCTTTTTTTTTTTTTTAAAGAGGGTGGGGGATAAGAACCTGAGGCTTTTACACACAAACACTTACAAGGGTACCTCTGTCGTGCCCTTCCATCCATAACTACAGCTGGGAGGAGTGATAAGTGAGAGAGAATCAAGGGCGCATTAGTCTGCAGAGAGAGAGAGAGAGAGAGAGAGAGAGAGAGAGAGAAAAACGGACCTACAGTAGGAAGCCATTATTACCACAGGTGTTTTGCTAATGCATAAAGTGGCCATTATCTGAACACGGCTGCCACACTTCTCCCTTTGGTTCAGGTTTATTGGTTCATTAGGATCCACACTGACTTCACTGTACCAATTTAATGCAATGGAATTGAAAAAGAGCAAGATATTAGTGTTTACTGCAGGAGCAAAGAGAGAACTGTGTCATGTAGCCCGTTAATGTTGTTTCATTATGAGAGGAGAGGATTTAGACGCCTGTGAGCCCCGCTGAGGTGACAATGAATTATAACCGGACAAAATTCAAAACCCCAGCGAGTTACCGTGCACAAGTTAAACGTGCATCTGCTTGCATGTTTTTTTTTGTCCGTCACCTTTTTAAGTTCTGCGTGAATCTGTGCATGCAGATATACGACATCATGCAACCGGCTTTGTGTTTCTGTACCTTGTTGGCTGTGAGGAAAGACAGAGATTGGGCGAAGAGCTGTAGAGAGACTCTCCAGGGTTTAGAGAGAATGCTCATTAAGGCCTCCTATAGCACAGCCAGCTCATTCCTCACAGTCCCAGCGGCCGGCTCTACTACGCTCTGCTTCCTCACCACATCCTCTCCCCTCTCTTTATCTGTGCTCTCCTCTATTTCTGTCTCCATCTCTTTCTGTCTCCTTCCACCCCCCCCACCCCCCACAACACCCCGTCTGTGTCTCACCTGCTTCCTTTTTGCTCGGTCTTCCACCTGCCATTTGGAGGCTCAAACAGCAGATGCTTTGACGTCGAGTAGACGCTTTGCATAGATGTTGTCTGCTTTTCTTTTTTTGCAAATTAGAAAATTTAGCAAATACAATCTGGTGTAAAGTAAACTTGAAATGAAGTGTGTGGTTGCTGTTATCTTCCATTTGCATTTTTTTTTCTTTTAAACTAATTGCGTTATGCACATCTTCCCGACATTAATTCTTGGTATCTGGATCCAATAGATGATTATGTATCAGCACGTGCACACTTCATGGTCATGGTTGATGTCTATTTGAGTGGTGAGGGCGGAGGAGTTGAACAGGTGGAACCATCAGGTGGAGCCCTGCTCTGAATCTCTCAGAGGCTCACTGCTGTTTTAACAGTTTTATATTTAACCTGCTCAATTTGACTCTTCACTCTTCAGCTAGCCTTAAAATTGGGAGTGAAACACTCTTTTGATGTTGCTTCCCTTCCTAGTTTGAAGTTAATGAGGTTACTGTATTATTGCAGAAATATCTCATACAGCAGCTTTAAATGATAATGCCAGTGCTGTTTTATCTTTTTTCTTTCTTTTTAATTTTATAAACAAATCCCCTGAAGAGCCCAAAACCAACAATAAGTTTATCCTACTAACAAGTATTGCTTGTGTAGCTCATGCCTTCATGCTATATATCTCCTCTTTTTTTCTCATTGTTTCTTTTTTTTTTTTGCAAAAACTATTAAAAACGCACAAACAGCCACATTATTGCACATGAATAACATATTACTTCATTATGAGGAATACAGCGAGCATATTTCATTGTGGAAGAACTCTGTGATAGTATTCTTCATCTCCTGAGAGTAATTCTGTGTTGGCGAGACATCAGTGAGCATGCTCTGGGAGGATTTTTAGTATTCATACTGCAGTGTGATGAGCTAAAAGAAAAAAAAAAAACAAAACAAAACGCACTGATTGTGTTTTTCAAAATGAAAGAATGTGTCACCCAAATGCTATGCTACAGTATGGCTCTTTTATGAGTTTTTTTTTGTTTGTTTGTTTTTTTTAAACACGTTGAGCTACATTAGGTTGTGGCAACACAGACGGGACTTGTTGGTAAAATAAATTCATTGTTGGTTTTGGTCTCTTCATGAAAAATACAATAGGTTTTTATCTTTTAATATCAGTTCCTGTGATGTAATTTAATGTGAAAATTTGTCAGTTCATCTAAAAATAGGTTATTTTTAGATCACAGAAGCCAACCAGTAGACTGCATGTGTGGGTGTGTGGGTGGATGGGTGGGTTGGTTGGGTGTATTTGCGTGCTCGTGAGTACAGATGAGTGTTAGTGACATTATCTGTCATGCAGACAGGCAGCCCGCTGTCGGCTTGATTACCGCTGGCCAGCCAAACGCTTGACCTGCAAGCAGTCGAGGCCCTGGCGGTGGCAGCGGTGGGAGCATTATCCACCTCCACCCCTGCCTGTGTATAATGGTCACATCGTGTGATCGATGGCCTGTGTACCTGTGGAGCCCAGCANACACACACACACACACACACACACACACACACACACACACACACACACACACACATACACACACATGCACTTATACAACCGACTAGATCTCATAAAGGCCTGGAGACACACAGTGCTCCTCAGGAAACACCTCGAAGTCATACTCTGACACATGGATCCATTATACAGTCTTGACTAGATGCATGGTATATTCATCATCTTGTCCAAATACACTGCAGTGTCGATGTTGAATGTCCTGAAACGCCAAATTGTTCAGCTGTGTAACAGATGTTTCATGCAATTATGGCTCTACCTTTTGAAAAAAATGGCAACAAAAGCTTTTCACAAAAAAAAACACATTATAAAAGGATTGTAATGATAATCCTTGTATTATGATACTTTCCTGTTGTAATAGAAGTCACACTCTCACACATGAATCCATTACACAGGCTAGACTAGACATATGTTATCCATCACATATCAAATACTGTGAAGTCTCAAACATCAAACTGCACCAAATGTTGAAACACTTTAACAGCACATTGTTCGATTGTATATCAGTTTTTATCAGTTGCATTATACATTTTTTTTTTGGCTTTTGAAAGTGTTGAGAGAAGCCTTCACAAACCATATGAACAGATTTGTAAAACTCTCTCTCTCTCTCTCTCTCTCTCTTCCATTTCCTGTCTA
>JANJYP010045878.1:0-16154 GCA_024605115.1 Rastrelliger brachysoma | reverse complement strand
CGTACACTGTCTGGGTACAATGGTAACACCCCTATGTTACTCTCACTCCAAATCCTCATATCCCAACTCTCCCTTAAGTGCTGTCTTTTTGTCCTCTTTCCTCTCTGGTCACATGGGATGGTTAAGGAGTGACATCACTAGAGGTCATTGGGGGTTGAGCAGTGGGCTGTGGTTGCTTTGTAGCGGTCATGGTTTGTTTGATGCCCTACATTACTTTTTTGACATACAGACACAGAAAGGGAATAAGTGGTCTCCCATTAAACAAAAGCAATATATCTGTCTTTTAACTGAAAAATTAATATCAGTGTAATATCACGAACACAGAGTCTAAAACTGTGCGTGTCGTGTTCAGGGTTTTTTAAAGTGGTTTTACAATGACAGTAGTATGAATGCTCTCACTGTTCCCAGCACAAAAGTCTATGTGTCAGTGTGTCGCTGTGTGTTTTTAGCGTGTGTGTGTGAGTGGGAAGAGAAAGTCGAGAGCCAGAAGTGAAAGAGAGAGCAGCACAGCTGGACACAAAGGGGCTGTTTATTCCCCACATTTCAGCCTGTCTCCTTTACTGAATCCTACACATTATATGTATTAATGGTGGGGAACTGCAACAGGTGTCAACTCTCAGCACAAACCAGTCTTTATCATCCTGCTCTTCTTTCAAAGCAANTATGTATTAATGGTGGGGAACTGCAACAGGTGTCAACTCTCACCACAAACCAGTCTTTATCATCCTGCTCTTCTTTCAAAGCAGAACACTGACAGTGACAAAATATCTTTATATAATTCTCAAATCATTTCCCCCATTTCAGTCATGACCCCCACCCCCATTAAAACCTATTGCATTGCATTCATCTATTAATATTATTGGGGAAATGAACATGAACTACACATTTTACTTCTCATTTTCTTACAAAAAATCATTGACACTAAGTTAAGTGTGAACTGAGATTAAGATAAGATTAAAGATACACAAATGAATATTTTTATATTAGTAATAGCTCAAATAGTTTCATATAATGTTAAAGGTCGTTACTGGTGGTGATGCACAGAGAATAATCATGTGACTCATCTGTGGGCTACCCCTCAGTTCTACAGTGTGTTTTAGTGTCCTTCAGCCCATTGTTTTGGATCAACAGCTTTACTGTTTTGGTTCAGTCTCACAGCTCTCATCAGCATTGTTTCTAGCTATAGTAAGTAACTTTTTTCAGTCAGTTGTTGAACATAATGATGTATGTTGCAGCTAAAGAGCCAGGCATTTCTCTCAGAAGTTACAAAGAACAGAGCTAGTGACCTAAAACACAATGTCCAATAAATATTAATGTTGCTCCCACATAGCAACTTTAGCAGCACCATGAACTTGTGAAATATAAGCAGATTCAAACTGAACTTAAGAATCTATTTCAAATATATTCTACTCTTTTACTGAGCAAGCCCTTTGGAACAGTGCTGGGCTATAAAGCTAATTTGATAAAGAGGACATACCGTGTAATTATAACTTGAGGGTGCATCACATGGTGCAAACTGGCCCAAAAAGCATTTTTCTCTCACACAATCATTGGAAAAGGAGCGCCTGTTAAACTCTTTTATACATCTGTAACACTGAGAGGCGTGTCTTAACTCAATATGACTATGTGGCTTTGGTATTTCCCAACAGCTGGAGCAGAACCATGGGAAATTTCACATAGCCGCCAAAGTTGTTTTTCATTCACTTAGCAATGCTGGTTTTAAGGGTTAAGTTGTGGACCCAAATGATAGTCAGTATAAACAACAAGATGTTTTACATTCTCATGAAATTGCTACATTTAGCACCACATTGTCCTGATACTGTATTCTCCATGACTGCATAGTTAATCCTGCCAGCTCTATGAGCTCACTGTTTATCTTCCTCATGACCGTGTTGTCCAGCTTAATAGTTAATCTCTGCATCGACAGGTGGCAGAGCATCTGGGACAGCTGGCAGCACCAACCGTAAGAGGCTCCACCGAAGGCCAGGCTACATGAGAGGAGAGCAGTCCAGACAACAGAGCACTAATCATGGACAGGAGGAGGAGGAGGAAGAAGAGAAGGAGCAAGGGAGGACTGCTTGCACAAGGAACGGAAAACCTGGGCGTCACACTGACATCACTGAAGCACAGAGGACAAGTCTAATGCCTGCTGTCAAAATGTCTGTAATGAATCAGCAACAGTCTGATAGATCCACATGTAGCTCTTGTCACAGTAAGAACTTTCTCTGCTCGGTTAATCATCATCTTCCCCCTGTGGACTGCAGAGCCTTTAATGGTACATTCAACAATCACTCCTCACTGCCACAGACTGAACCCAGATTAAGCCCAAGCCCAGCACCCCAGCCTTCACCTCAGTCCAGGTTAAATTCCTCAGTAGACTCTTTCAACTCCAGCTTCAGTTTCATCCAACAGTCTCTAAATTCCAGCCAGACGACTGAAACAACCACTGCCACACCATCACGGGAATCAGAACCACTTAATCAGTCAACTAAAGCACCTAGTACACCTCAAACAAAACCAGCAACCTTATCCCTTGAGCAGTTGGTCTCAAAACAGTCAACTCCTATCTACCCCTCCTCTGCTTTGGGTAGTCAGGCAGAGAGAGAGGAGCTGTCGTTAGGCGGGAAGTTTTGGCGGGAATGTCTGTGGGGTGGCAGGGAGGGAACATCTGACCTGCCCGACTGCGACTCTCGATCACTGGACATAGAGGTCACGTCCTCACTGTCAGTGGACTCAGACACCGCCTCTGCTTCTTCTGTCACCTCTGGCTATGAGAGTGCCACGCCTGCTTCAGACCAAGGCTGGGACAATCTGGTGAAGAAGTATGAAGGCGTGTTGCAAGACTGCCTCCAAAACAATCGAACTCACACCAAGGTGGGCATGATTGACTTAAGATATGAGGATGATTTGCAGGGTTGAAGTTAAAACAGCCTTAGTTGGATTTAAGTCAATTCTTAAACTTGTTAATACTGAGACCAACGTAGTTTAGGTAAAAAGTTTTTTTTTTATTGGATGTTGGATGATTTATGTTACTGTTATGTCTTTAAGGTAGATATACATGGTTAAAATTAAAGGGTGGAAAAAGGGGGAACCATCTAAGTCAGGCTCTGTCCAAAGCTAACAAAATCCACTTAACCACACCTCTGAAGCTCAATCATTAACATGTCATATCCTGTGCACAAAAACTGAAATAAAAATGAGATGTTGGTTTTGGGAGGTTCTGAACTGGACTATTTCTAGTTTCCCCTGTTTTAAATCTTTATGGTAAGCTAATAAGCTAACTGACTGCTGGCTGTAACTTCTATTTACATTGATCTTCGTGTCTAACTCTTGATATAAAAATCAATAAGCATATATTTCCCAAAATGTTAAACTATTCCTTCCAGATTAATAGGAAACTAGCAAATAAACTGTATGCATATGGAGTCATGAAAAACCATTATTGATTCAACAATATAAACAAAGCAAGGTTACATTGAAAAGAGTGAGTTTTACCTTCCCAAGTAGTTTCATTTTAATATTTTTTGAGGCCTGAAGTCATCATATTTGTTCTAATTTTTCATTCATCTCATAACACCTCAGATTAATCGTGACGAGAGAGTTTATCTCTGTAATTGTTTGTAATAAATGTGAGCAAATATAACTGATTAATTTTCCTTCATGTGATACATTTAGGTGCAGTAAATCTTAGTATTAATGAATTGTTTTAACTTCATCCTCAAACCCTCAATGTTCTGACCCTGTATCACTTTGAAATGATGGTCAATGCACCCACACTTGTTTTTTTTTTAGTCTGTGATAACAGGTTAAAGAACATCAACCTTTGGACTGTTTGGTAATATCTTCTTCTATCTATTGTATTTCCTTCTCAGATTGAATCGATGATGTTGAAGCTGCAGAGACTCCAGCAGAAGGCCATTTTGGATGACGACTATGACGCAGGTGAACTTAAGACTTTCAGCTGAGCCTTTGCTTTGATAAGTAGGTCATTGCAGCTTTTGCTGACGAGATACTGCACAGCACTAGTGGCTGGATTGTGTTAGGAGGAAGAGAGCTTCATTTTATTTGTCATGTCTCTTTTAATTTGTTTTTTTGTTATGAAGATAATATTTTAAATGAATTAAATATTCTCAACAAAGGAAAGAGAACAATGTGTAGAAAATGTGTCAACAATTTGACATATAGTCACTTTTTGGGAAAAAAAAAAGGTTCATATCGAGGTTGAACTGACATTTTCAATCATGATTCAGATATTCATTAGTTTGTTGTGTGTGTTCAAGATGAGAGAAGATATGGGAAGTCATCCAGTTGCCATTATTGGATTTCTTGCTAACTGAATTAGTTTTGGATCAGACTGAAATGTTTGATAAAGTACGTGAGGGCACAAGACCACATATTAATTAGAGCTGAAGAAATGTTCTTTTGTTCACTTCTCCTGATTCACATTTCAAACTGAACTTGCTGCACAGTTTAGTTACTTTTACTGAAGCTCTCCAGTGACGTGGCATCTTTCAGTCACTCTGATTTTGTGTCATCCAGCTTGCCTCATCAGATCAGTGAGCAAACTAAAAACTAGACCTCATGAAATGTACACTGTATTTACAACAGTGCCTTAGGAGTGCTTATTGATGTATCATCCAGCTTTTGATATTTTAACTTTGAGATCTGCATGGAAAAGAATCAATGAACCCTCAAACCTCACACAGCTGATCTGGGCTGCATTTTGAAAAAGAATGCATTGACCTGAATTTGTTTTTAAGTTTGAAAGAGGAGCGGACTGTGTTCTGACCCATTTCTTGGACCTTGTGACAGAAATAAATAACAACATCTGCTGATGGTATCCTGTAGACCTTGAACTATTTAGGCTCAGTAATTATTTGGGTCACTATGACTTTTTTAGTTTTTTCTGTTTGCTTTCTGATAATGCGTATCTCAAACTTCCGTCTGACATTTCAAAGTTTTTCCCCCCACTCCTGTTAACCTAATTTTCTGTATGACTGTCAGCAGGATGTCTGAAAGGGACTGAAAAAACAGCTTTCCATGAAATGTTGTGAACAGAAATAACGCAGTTGATTTGATTTTCTTGTTGAAGAAGATCTGCATGTTTTACCTTTGGATGGTTATTGTTTTTTTTTAACCTTAATCATTCAACACTGGCAGTGGTTTGCTCTTTCTAATGTCTTCTAGTTATCATTCGGCAGTTAATTTAGGAGTTATGTGAGCTGTCATGTTATTTCAGTTAATGTAGTAATAGTTGTTATGACCTACACAGTAATTTGCTTTCTGTACAGTCCTTTCCTCACTGACCTTCTGACATTAAAAACTACTGTCCTGTTTTAGCACATGATACTGTACATTATTTAATTTGTGTGTATGTGTGTGTGTATGTGTCTTTTCAGCTGAACGTTTTGGGAAAAAACTGGAGGAGTTGTGCAGGGAGCGAGCGTCTCTGAAGCTGGGTTTACCCTCCAGGCAGCACAGTGTGGCTCTATTCCTTGAGCGGCTCAGACAGGTGGTGTATGGCGCCCTCCAGAGGGCAGAGTGCAGTCACCGCAGGTCAGTCAAGCAACAATGGCATCACTCTATGCATAACTCAGACTGGTCACACCCAGCAGACAGGAACATTATGATCCCTATTCATCACTGGGTTTTATGAGTGTCTGTTACTGTCTGAATTATAATTAGAGGTGTTAGCTAATGTTTTCATATTAAATGATAAGATAATTCATAATGCAAACAGACTGACCTGTTTGATATTTAGATGTTAATCATTGTGAAGTGCATGGTGATATGAGGTCTGGCCAATTAAAAAAAAAAAAAAAAGATTTCAGATATCATTTCATGCTTGTTTTCTGTGTTCGCGTTATAAGTTTCCATATCACATTTTTGTCACAAATTGACTTTCTCACATGAATTTACAAGAATTATTTTTTTTGACAATATTTAGTGTTTTATTTAGGTTAATTTTAATAATATACTTAGCATCACTGTTAGCAATAATCAATATTTTGACAACTTAAAAAATTAACAATATGACAAAATGCTATGATATTACATTCAGGCTGCTTGTTGCTGATACTAACTCTGTCTGTTGCTAACAGGGTTTGTGTCGGTTTAATCTTAACTTGTGTCCCCCAACAGACACAGTGAAGACTACATTCATTATTCAAACGCTCAAAGAGACCCCAGTTTATCCAAGAATGTAGCTCTTTGTTGTCTTGTGATTATGATCATGGTTGTCAGACGGGTTGTCAGACAACGCACTTAGTGAGAGGGAGCTATCAAAAATAGATTCTTGTAACAGGAAGGAAATCAGGTGGGGCCTCTGCATTGTGTATCCTGAAAAAAAATGTAGCCTAAATCTCAAAAACAACAGTTACATGTTTTTCTTTTTTATCTCAAAGTAGCAGTTTTAAAATGTGTGCATGAAATACTAAGGCTAAAGGTGCCCCCAGGGATTAGGGGTCATCCCTGTGATAGCTCACCTCTGAATGACTAGACAAAGCAGATGTGGTAATGGTATAATAATATTATCCCCAGGGACCAAAACATTGGAAGATTCCATCTATCAGTACTAAAGTTAGAATATGTTAAAACACTGTTGCAGAGATCTGTACTGACCATCTGTGTTTGTTGTGGCTGGGTGACAGGGAGAGTGCAGAGCCTGATGCAGGGGAGCGGTCTGACTCATCTCAGGGTCCTCTGCATCAAAGAGATCGTCTGATCCAAGAGAAACGGACAGTCCAGGTGAATTCAACTCATCCAATGTAGCACAGATCATACAATGTGTAACATGTTACATATCACTGGCCTGTCTGATGTATCCTGAAATGAGAAAATATAAAGTTATTTAAATATTTATAAGAGTGAATTTAACTAATGAATTTGGACAGGGATAATGAAGATACAATGCAATATACTGTAGTTCTCAGTGTTGTAATCATTGAAGTCCTACTTATAGGAAGAGTAATCATGTTTTTGTCCATCATATATACAGTAGAGAACTGAAAAATATCTGAAATGGACAGCTTGACACACATAATTAAGCCATGGATTGTAATGCAGGTGGAAATAGAGGAGCTGCAGCAGAGGTTGGCAGAACTGAAGGACCGTAGTCGATGCCTGGAGCAGCAGATCCAGCAGGAGGAGCAGCAGGTGGAGGCTGAGGAGCTGGAGAGCTCTGTGTTAAGGAGCTGCACTGTGGCCCAGCTCTGTGAAATGAGCCGTACCCTGCAGGACCTCATCACCTCCGAAAACCGCACACAGATTTCTGTCGCACCTCCACCTTCCATGCTCAGGTCAGTCTCACTAGATATGCATGCAGAATATTTAAGCAGATTCTATTTACACTGAATATTTTAGTTCAGATTAATGTCGAAGTGCATTAGGGAAGAAATTTAATCTATTTTCATGTGCTGGAAGCTTTATGAGAATATGAAGATATATGCAGGTTAAGTATTTGATTAAGAATCCTACTGACACAAGACTGATCACATCTGATCAGTTCATAAAAGACAGTCAAATCCAGATGAGGAAATTCAAGCATTCACTGCAGAGCTTACACATTTCCAGGATGCTTATACGCTTTTCATCCATGTGGTCCAACTTAGTTCAAGAAATGTGCAAATGCATGAAGAAAATGTAAATGTCAAATTGCACCCTGGAGTGCTCTACGAAGAAGCATTTTCACACCTCATACATTTGCATTTTACACCTGAGTGTGTTGGTTTTTTCTATCGGTCCCTGGGCTCAAACTCACACTGTGAAAAGCATATGGTGGCTGGACTTTCATATGCTTTGCCTTTGCTTAAATTTATCTTTATTTTACTCAAGTGATTTGATTGGCTGCAGGTTGGGCTTATTATATATTTCATACTATTCTTGTATTACGGTTATATCCAATATGAAACTCCCATTCATTACGGATAAGGAATATTTGAAGATGACAGACAGAAAATGTATCAATCCAGGCATTACATTTATCAAGCAGCCAACATATTGCAGTCACAAAACAAAAATCAACAATGGTGAACAAATACAAAAAGCAGTTGCTCAGTCACTTCACTGCTGAAAATGTGTAGTGAAAAAGAATCATTTTCTTTGGACGGAAATTGAAGACAAATTTAATTAAAAAGACAATATTCGACAAGTACAGAGAAGTCTTTCTTTATGAGCTTCATTTAAATGTCATTTTAAAAAAAAGGCTTTTTATGGAGACTTTAAAGGTTGTAAGCACTCGATTGTACTGAAAATGCACTTGGTGAAAAATAAAGTTGACATATCAAGGAAGATGTTTGCAAATAATGTATGAAATAATAATAATATATGAAAAATGTATCCCTTACATCACTATTGTCACATAATCTCTGATGTTACAGTAGATTTCAGATTGAAACAGTAAATCTGTGCGCTTAATACGTGAATAGATCAGTTAATTAAATAATTGTAACTCTAAAATCCCCCTATTTATTTATACCACTCATCAGTAGTGGCAGCAGTGTTTGAGAACACCATTGAATTTCACTGGGAGGACAGTAAAGATGATTCTGAATGTTGTGAATAGTCTCTAAATAGTCATTTATTTGAAAATACACACACACACACACACACACACACACACACACACACACACACACACACACACACACACACACACACACACACCCCATCTTTCCAGATTCACCTCTTCTCATACTGTATATTGTCCTCAAAGTACCTGCAATACTGCCGGTCACCAGGTGGAGTTGCTAGAGAGCTGTGAGTTGCCGTGAAAATACAACAGCCATCAGGCCATAAATATTGCCTTATATCATATCACATATTTTTTTCTTATCATCAAATTGGTTAATTTGGAGGAGGCTGTGTCTTGAATTTGAAAAGAAAAATTTGACTCCAAGCTCCATTCATCCCCTGTCAAACATTGACATTTTGAAAAAGAAAATCTGACTGCAGGATTGTTTTGTCTTTTCATGCCAAGAAAGTAGATCCTACCATCATGCTTCAACCAAGTCAAGTCTTTAACCAACATCATAGAAGAACTTGACATGAAGGAAAAGACAGGACAAAGCTAAATGAATTTAATGTAACCATCTTTAAGATGTCATGAGCAACGATTGTGCTTCAGATTCAGACACCATGTATCAAGCAGCCACAAGTACTTTTTCTTTATTCCCCGTATCCCCTACGCTCTCTCTCTCAATCCTCTTCTCTCACACCTGCTTGAACCTGCTTTGAATTTTAATAGTTTTTTCTGAGATGCAAATGATTACTTTGCATCGTACCCTCTGAAGTTAATAGCTTGTGAGGGAGCCCTGTGGAAAGCCTCTCTGTCTTGCCACTCGTTAGAAAGACATGTAAATTGTACTTATCGCCTTCTCGGTGGCGTGACCCACCATCACTGGCATAAATTGATCTGACATATTCTCATCCCCAGTGGAACGCATTTATTCTCGTTACTGATTGAAATTATGACCTCAGATAGGATATTCAGCTGCACAGCTCAGGTCGGCGCGCTTTGGGGTCACCATGATGATTGTGTTGCAGGTCCCCTCTCTAAATAAAACAGGACATTTCTCTCTCGTATCAAGGTGTATGCTCTTATTAGTATTGGATTAATAAAATCTGCATTGTCCAGAGTCACTGCATCCTTGAAAAAAGGCTGCTGTAACACTGATGTTCAGAGACATTTTTTTCTGACTCACCCTGGACATTAGCTTGAATAACATTTAAAGGGCATACTGATTTTTGTGATATGAGACGGTTTCAAGGTGACTGTCTTGTTCGTAATAGATTTCATGCTCTGTTTTTCCGTCTACTAATTGATTTATTTCTCTTTCACCAAATAAAATGACCTTAATGGTTTGTCTTATTTAAATGTTTACAATAAATAATTACATTCTTTAATACTGATTTGACATTTACACTTGATAGCTGAAATATTGATCTAGACATCTAGACAAATACACCTACAGTAAATGAATCTATATTGTCTGTTTGTATTATAAGGGAGGCTGCTTCATCGCAGGTTCTATTTTATAGAATTGATGATAAATAGGAAAATAAAATTTTCAGTCAACTTAATGTGTTATAGGTCATATTGAAATGACAGATGTACAATTTAGAAACAGGTCTTTATGTGGCGTTTGCATTTAGAAATTAGAATTAAAGGGTAGGATTGTCGTCACCACCATTTAGTAGTAGCCTATAGCTGACTAATACTGCATTTTTGAGGTTAATGCTGGTATGGATATTTGGTAGGTTTGGTGACTGGATGAATAATAATCACAAGAATCCCATTATTTTTTTCTTTTTTAAATCATGACCATTGTCTCGACTCTGAGCAGTTGAATAATTTACTCGTCAATGCTCTCTGGTGGACAAACTATGTAATGAAGTATCTAAATTATCTCAGATTTACTTTATAATGCCATTACTGCAATTTTTTGTACTTACTGGCTGACATTAAACAATATATTTGCAATAAATGAATGCTGTTCAGTATATAGTATCCTGGCTAATTTATTGCTCTAGCTAGTAGGCTAGTAGTGGTCTGCTAATGTAGAATTAAGAAGAGTCAGGACCTCTCTGTGCCTACCACCTATAGTTGTAATATGACTTTGTTTTGTTTTGGAGTCACAAGCTTTTTAATCACATAAAGATGAGGTTTGCACTCAAGGATACATTTATTTCTGTTATAGATAAAACAATCACTCAATGAATGGATTTAATGTTAAAAATCCTTAAATAACTTTTTTTTAGAACAAATAATTGATAACTATGAACCAAGAAAATAATAATGAAAATAATCATTAGTTGTATCCCTTATTTTTACTCCTGCACAAGAAATAAATATGCTTTCAAGTTTGTGCTCAGTACAAATGTAAACACATTATATGTTCAGCTACACAGCATGTCAAATTCTTATTCTGTTTGTGAATTTTTGCAGAGTACATGCTTGAAGTTCATGCTCTTTAATGTCCACTCCAGATACAAGTTTTTAGAGTAAATGGTGCCTACTCTTGTGCTTTATTTCACTTGACAAGACTTTGAATGAGAACTTTTTTTTATAAAAGTAACTTTCTTGAAAATTCTGTGTTGCAAACACAAGAGTAAACATTTTCTGTCAATCATTGCATTTGCGTTTTTTGATAGTAACATTTGTATTTCCTTCTGCAGACTCCAGGAACAGGATCAGGCATTGAATCTGTCCATCAAGGAAGCTACTGCTAAAGTAAGGCACCCTGTTTCTGAGACACGATTTACTCCATAACACCTTAGACTTTTCTCAGCATGCCAGCCATGAGTGAATGTGTACGAATATCTAATAAGTAAGTCAAAATAGAAAGAATGTGCTGTGTGCCAGCTTCAGTGTGTTAAATAGGCATACTAAATGGAAACGTTTGTATTCATGTGCTTCTTTCTATTTGACAAGGCAATGGACATTGTTGTTTAGGAAGAGTCAGAGACAGTAGGAGATGTCTTTTTGAATAAACCCTACTTAAAAATCTGAGATAGTACAATAATGCCAAGATAAACAGCTCTGATTTTTTATGATGAGAAATAAGTGGCTAAATACGCAAAGTAGCAGATTTTAGTTAATATTTTAATTGTAGCAGTCTTTTTCTGTAGTTGTTATGTTAACAGCTATGGGCAGTAGATTTCGCTGTGTGCACTGTGTCTATGTCAAGTGTCTGTTGAGCTAGCATTGGCTTTGGTGGGTTTTCTCTGCGTGTCTTGTGTGTGAATGGCTTTGCATGCTTCCCTTTGTATGTGCTGTGTCTCTGGAGTTCCCTCTTGCTTCTCAGGAGTTTGCTTTTCCCTCTTATTGATCTCCACGCATGGATCTCTGCAGCTGGAAAAAAACAGAAGCTGCAGAAATCTGTAAAAAGTGGTGGTTCAAGGGTAGAGGGAGGGGGGCACAGCATGGAAGCAGGGAGCTCTGTAAAGCCTTTTTTATTGTTAGTTGTGTCCTTTAGAAACCTGTCATCAAATGGTTGGTTGATGTTACAACAGTACCTGAAAAGAATATATAGCTTTTCCACAAAGAGACACAATCACAAGATTGGCTGTTATTAAGTTCAAATGAAAAGTTTTGTTCCTAAATGAGATATCCACCGTGTGGAAAATGGCACACCTGCTGTGACAAAACGATTGCTGGCATGAAAATAACTTTCACTTTCACCACTGACTTTTGCAAAATTGACAAATAGCCTGATGTCTTGAAATGAAATTACCAATATCAGAATTTCTACAGTTTGAAAAGCACTCCAGAGCAGTTTCCAGTTCATGTGATGCATGAAATAAAATTATGCAAGCCTATTTGAAAAAAAACAAAAACAGTTTTCTGTACTTTTTGTGGGAAGAAAATTCCCCGGAGAGATGTTCTGTCTCAGAAATACCAACCTGTTAGACAGCCTTTTCAAAGTGTTGCACAAATCTGTGTCAGATTCAAGAAGATAACACATCAGAAAATCCAGCTCCACATCCCTTTGAGCAGTGAAAATAGTTCCTCAAAAGAAGAGAGCATGCCACAGGGATTGTATCTGGCTGTANTCAAAGTGTTGCACAAATCTGTGTCAGATTCAAGAAGATAACGCATCAGAAAATCCAGCTCCACATCCCTTTGAGCAGTGAAAATAGTTCCTCAAAAGAAGAGAGCATGCCACAGGGATTGTATCTGGCTGTTATTCAAAGTGAATACATTGGGAAAAACAGAGGTTTAAAGGGCAGAGTGAGGGCAGATTGGAGGGGCAGACAGGCTGTATCTGAAGCCATCAATTCCTTGATGAATACTGGAGAGCTGAGGTGCTGCATCCCCATCAGGCCCGTGACATTCAGGGCCTTTTTCCTCTCTGACATTCTAATGGCATCTTTTATGGAGATTTCACATTTCCCTTGTCTGTCCACTTGAAAAAAAGACATATTTTCTTTCTTTCTAAAGGTTATAGACAAGGTAATACTGGCATTGATGAGCTGCTGTATATTTAAAGGAGGGGGAGTGTAAAGGGACGGAAATGAATGTTAGGTCTTGTAAGAATAAGTGTCAAAAAGAGAATGAAAGCAGAATTGTAAATGTTATGCATCCTGTGGGATTCATGTCCCTGCAAAGGTTTTGTTAGTTACCACCCTCCCCCTGCTCTCTCCTCCACCTCTTCTTCTTTTTCTTTTCCCTAGGTGGTCATGAGTCAGAGGCTGGGTAGCAGCCTGAGGAGGAAGGTCAGCGAAACTGAGACTCAGCTCTTGGCGCTGCATGAAGCCAAACTGGCAGCCATCTCAGGTGACACTCCACTCAACCCCACCTCGAATCACTCCTTCCTACATTTTATGTGTTTTATTTACCTCATTTACTTGAATCTCATGCCATTAGCCTCACTTAATTACACCATTAATGATCAAGACGTGATCATCAATGTGCGGTGTAAAGCGTAATGTCCTCCTGTGGTGCACTGGTGCAGGTAATGACTTCAGTAGTGCCAAGGAGCTGAAGGCTGAGATGAAGGCGGTGTACCTGGAGCGGGACCGGCTGGAGGCTCTGGCCAAGAGACTGCACAGCCTCAGTTCAGGGAGCAGCCAGGAGCTGACCAGGATGAAAGATCAGCAGCAGCATCTCAGACAGGAGCTGGAGCAAAGGGAGGCACAGCACGGTGAGTCACTGAGGCCAGTCTGCATTAAGATCACATCAACTGTTTTCATCCCAAAGGAAGAACTGGGCTGCTGCAGACAAAAGCATATAACTAGAGGTAAAACATAAGCAAGCAGATGTAACATCCTCATCACTGCAACAAAGACTATTTAAGGGAATCAAAGAATTGTCACTACTGGCTATTGACAATTTCACAGGTGTTTGTTGTTAATTTACATAACTTAATAGGGAAGTTTAAAATTTGAGAAATGTTTTCATTCTCTGTCGTGTTAAGAGTTAAATAAAGGATTGATACCACTGCAATCTCTAGCTGATTAGATGAACATAAAGACTGGAAACATGGAAAAGCAGCTAGCCTAGCTCTGTCCAAATGTATTAAAAAAAATCCACTTACCGGCACCTTTACAGCTCATTAATTAACACAGTAACTTTGATGTCTTGTCATCGCTGTAGGGGTTGCCAAGCAACCGGCAGACACTCCAGGAAGTGACTGCTCCAGGACAAAAAGTAGCCTCACACATAATCACCCATAAAATCATAATTTGTCATTTACACACTTAGTTTTTTTTTTTAATTTTTATTCAGCATCAACAAACAAGACATAACTTGTTAATTAGTGAGCTGTGAGGTGCTGGTATGTCATTGTTTGTACTTCCAGAGCCTAGCTAGCTGTTCCCCTCTTCCCAGTCTTTGTGTTAAACTTACTTAATTGGTTGCTGGATGTAGATGAATATTCAACATACAAAGATGAGAGCAATATCAGTCCTCTTATCTAACTCTCTGCAAGACGGCGAATAACTGTATTTCTCAAAAGATTAGACTGTTCCTTTAACTGTTGTGTATTTCCCTTCTCTAGGTTCATTTAAAATTGTAAAAACTTCAGGATATACAACAGACTGGAGAGAACATTTAATTTTCTAACAATTTATGACAATATTAAGAGGCTCATTAAACAAGTATAGAATTATTTTAAAATGATGTAAAGGTACTGTTATCTGAAAGAACACTGATGGTTTTTTTTCACCTGTCCACTGAGACGAGAAAACATTTGTAGTACTTTTGAAAGGCACAGCTCTCTCTCACTTTGAATAAACACCTTTTAAATATCAATTAAAATGTGAGTCATTAGAGCCCTTTTAAAAAGAAGCCCTCTCTTGATGTTGCTGCATGCCAGGAGGACATCAATGGACAATGACTTTTCTCCCAAACTAAGGAGAAGTGATACGCTGTCAGTGGGGACCGTGCATCAAATGAGTTAGCAGCAGGATTGGCAGTTGTTAAGAGGAGGAGGGATTGTGGGGTGTGCAAGGGAAATGAGCTTTAGATTGTGTGAAGTAGCCAATTACCTCCGAGCCACTCACCGGAGACATGATGTAGCAACGCTCACACAGTCTCTGACTCTAACAGATCTGAATACTGCTTAAAGAAGGATCTTGCTTTTTTCGAGGGGTAGGGTGAGGGGGGTGGGGGGGTTAAAAGAAGGAGGAGGATGGCGGGGGGTCGATCGGTTTGGCCTCCTAGCACTGGCAGAGAGATAAATGGATTTTGACGGCACCACCTGCAGTGCTACTCTCTCCAGTCCATCAGTCACAGGGAGATTTCTAAAAAAGGTCACATCACTCTCTGAGGCACTGAGACAACAGCACGAAGAGGGGACATAAAACGGTAAAATGAAACCAGAGTGGGTGGTGAAGGACTGGGGACTTCAGCTGTGGTTTGGGCTGGGCTCCTTCTGCAACCCTAAGGCATGCAATCAGCCATCTAAAATGCTCCGTTATCTATATCATTACATCCTGTGGCTACAGCGTCAACTTAAGTGTTGGGCCATTGTCTTTTCTTAAATGCATCTTCTGGTGTCACTAGGGGGCACCCTTTCATTGTTACAGTCAGGCTGATTTGAGTAAATGTTGAGTATTTATTATATATGCACTGATGTGGTATTTTGTCCATATGTAGTCCATATCTTTTATATTATTGTTATTTTATACAATTGTTTTTACTAAAAATGCAGTTATGTTTCTATTTCTTTAATTTGGGCATAATAAACTGTAACTTGCTTGATTTTAGCTGCACTACTGCACACTTTGCCTTGCTAATCAGTCAGGGATAGCATTAACTTCTCCTGACAACCACCAAAGACATGTTCAAGTTCACTTCAGCATCATAAATACACTGCGTGACTTACACATCGTAATGCAGCTTTTAGGGACACGGAGGCTGGTAGACCAGTGACATGCAATGCTGGGGCTGAACAAAGGAATGAGAATCAGGTGGGCAACACGTCACCGTAAAGGAAGAGACGGCAAGTTAATGATTGGTTGTGCGCCTTGCTCAAGTGGGCGCACACAATATGGCAGCAGGCGCAATTTCACAATGTGTGGCTGACACCAAGCAAGGGGCTCATTAAACTGTCATCCTATTTGGTAATAAGGGGCTGGCACACACTAGCTGAAAACTGATAGCCCACAAACAGCATATTACCATTTCTTTAGCTTGGGGGGGGGGGGGGGGG
>JANJYP010045865.1:0-10464 GCA_024605115.1 Rastrelliger brachysoma | reverse complement strand
GAGACAATAATAACAAAAGATACCCTCGGGATTTTGTGTACGGTACACAAATATTGTTTCTGGAACACAGGTTCAAAACATGAACAATGTAGAAAAAGGAAAACAAATAGCTCCCACACTATGGCTTAATCACATTGTTCAAATCAAAATCTTCAACCCTTGCAAAAACAATACATACATATCAAGGTAATGAGGCAACCAACAAGACTCTGGTCTACTCATAAAAATATCAAAATACCATGCTGAAGTTATAGCAGCAGTAACATATAATATATAAAAGAAATAAAGGTGGCACGTATCACTCCGTGCATTAGTAACAATAGCTACTGTTAACACCTATGAAATTATGAAATAGCTCCTTAATTTAAGTATTAAATGTAATAATTGACTCTTAGCATTGTGCAATTATATATTGTTGGATATGACATAGAAAAACACTTGCAGTGAGTCAAGTACTTTACTTGTATAATATAATGGATTTTAAAATATGCATATACTGCCAGATACATGTTTTTCTTTGTTTTTTTTAGTAAGGTCAAATGTTTTCTCCTAATGAAGTGTCAAACTTTGTAACCCCTCTTAATTTGCTTCAAACAAAGTTAAAGCATTTCCAAACTTCTTATCTCAGAAGCAACCTTCATGACACTGCAAGTAAACAATTATAAAAAAAAATGTATCTTAAACTAAACCGAGTTGTTCAAAATTGGTTGATCTTAGTACACTCTGAAATGCAACACTTGCCACATCATTTTCAGCATTCTAATTACAAGAGACAAAGGTTAAAGGACTGCCAATAGGCATAAGTGAGAAAGCCTGCATAAAAACTACAGCGATAACAGTTTGACTCTAATTAATAACTTGAGAATGACTTTAGAGAGGAGTCATCTTTGTTAACACTGAACTTCATCTTCTAGTGAAATAAATATATGGGCAATTTTAAAACTTCAGTTATATTGCATTGCTGTCTAAAGCCTGTCTGCACTTTGCAAATTAATTGTGTATCCTTTCAGCACTATATTTTAAATTAAAAGAATTCAGTAATCAGAGAAATCTGTGGCTCGGCATTAACTAGGAATGATTACGCATGTCATGAAGAAAAAAAATGAGAGGAAGATAGAGACAAAGAAGAGACTCGTCTATTTAAATGTCAGCTATGAGTCAATAAATGGCACCAAATTTTATTATGACATGATGACACATTTTTCTTCTCTGGAAAAGATTAACATGCTCTAGTTAACAAAAAAAACAAACAACTAAAAACAAACAAAAAACAACAAAACCAAACCATAACCAGTTAACAACCTATGATCAAACAGTGGTGATCCCCTCTTTCTTTTGCTCTAGTGGTCCCCTGACCTAAGGTAGAGAGACAAAGGTCTGGAGCCATGCCAACTTGCTGCAAGGGATATAATTAGCCTCGGGGGTCTCTTTTGGACCTGAAACCCTCTATTCTCTTCCTTCATGACTAATTCACAAGACCTTGATTCTCCTTTAGCATCTGGGGCTAAGCCTGGAAACCATGCAAACGCCACTGTGGGTTAAGTTTACTGCCCTTTTATTCTCTCTTTTTTAAAAGATTTTTTTGGCATAGATGCCTTTATTGTAAAGTTAGTAGACAGGAAATGGGAGAGAGAGAAGGGGTAGACACACGGAGAAAGGATGCTCCGGCTGGGATTTGAACCGGGGTCTGTCGCTTAAGAGCAATGCTTCATATGGCCTACGCTTTAACCACTGCACCACCGAGCAAACCCGCCCTTTCACTCTCAGAGCTTTTTGGATGAAGTAATGCCATTATTGTTAATGTATGTGTATTATTTTCCTCTTTAATTTCTTCCCTTTTCCACTTGATGTGTGGGCTGAACTGACATATAATCAACGGTAATGTTAGACAAAGGCTTTTGTTATTTAATAAACAATGTTTAATAAACAGCATATCAAGAGAACTGTATGCATTTCAAGGGCAAATTCAGTATTAAAAAGAAAGGTGGCAAAAAAGGAAAACATACATTATCAATTCTTTGGCAGTGATAAAAGTCTTTCTCTATGTGTTAGTAAATATTTGTGTTGTATTACTTCCAAGCTTATCATAGTCAAGAGGAGAGAAGTTCCCCTGATATGGTGCATGGTGGAGTTTGGGCTGATATTGAGTTATGAAAGATGGAAGGGAGAGTTTTAGATTTATTCTGTTGTCAGCTTGGGGAAGGGAGGCTGCGTCTGCACTGGTGGGTGTGATTGTCAGAGTGTGTGTGTGTGTGTGTGTGTGTGTGTGTGTGTGTGTGTGTGTGTGTGTGTGTGTGTGTGTGTGTGTGTGTGTGTGTGTGTGTGTGTGTGTGAGCGTGTGTGAATGTGTGTGCATGTGCACACATGCATGTGTGTGTGCTGTGCATAGGTGTGTTAGGCTATAGCTGTCTTCCAAGTCAATAGACACACTCTGTCACCACTGGCAAGTAATTGACAGCTTGGAGTTTGCTGTGACAGAGGCCTTGCATATATTTTCTCCATTACCTTGTGTGTATGTCAACCCAGAGTTCTTCCTTGCAGTGCATTCAGGAGTCACCCAGCTCGGCAGGGGATTAAACAAACACCTTCTATTTGGGCTTATGGGAAAGAATGATAAACTCTCTCACCCTCAATCAGCCAAATAGGTAATAAAGGCTTCCTCTTTCTCAATCCTGATTAGTTAATTAAATACAGTATAGGGCCAGCTCCTGCACTTCCTGCTGCTGTACATCAGTCCAAAGTCAAGCATTTGCAAATAATTTGTTTCTTTGTTTTAATTACTTTGAGTACTATGTGCAGGCTTTGCCAAATCAGGAATGCATGGTGTCAAGGGGATTAAAACAAAAAAAAACAAGAATTATTTGTCTCCGGTGTTTATGGTAGTTGTTCACTCCTATGTGGGAACTTTTTTCAAATGGAATGACAAACATCTGAAAACTCCCAAGGATACGAGAAGGCCAAATAATTTGACATCAAATATGATTTCAGTGACAATAGCACTGATACCTAACACCCTAAAGTAAAAGTAGTTTAATGGCTGAATTGCTCAAATCCACTGACAATGACCTTCGTACAGTGCAAGAACATTCAGGTTGAATGGCTCTTCTTTCCATCATGTTGTGAGAGAAATTACACATACTTCATGCATGTACTATATGTAGTTTGAACATCTTTATTGTATATATATATATATATATATATATATATATAAAATACAGTTACTGACACAAATGGTAATTTTTCATTTCCACTGTGTTTCATCAATTTTATAATTGAGAAAGTCTGATTACATACTGAAGTGCAGTCAATGTACCACTGAGGTTCATGAAATGTGCACCCTGGGTTTTGGGAGAGTAAGCTTAGAATTTGCAAACTGTTCAGAAAGGCCAATGTTAAAATGGCGTGTCAGAGAGTAGCAAGATTGCCACTGTAGATGGGAACAAACTAGATAAGGATGTTCAGAAAAAGCAGCATTGACATAAGGGTTCCAAGGTATGAAATGTGTAAACACTTTCTTTTCCTTTTTATCTTTGTACATACTACAGACTAACTTTGTACTGTGCACCGTGCTCTGAGCATTAACAAAGTGTGACAATACTGTAAGAGATTTCTGTCTCGTTCCTCTTTATCAGAGTGGAATTGCAAAAATTGGCATGACACTGTCCTTGATGTTGTGATCAAATGACAAAGTTTCTGCATAAAGCACTATTTCAGTGCAGATAAACTTTACAGAGTTGAACAACTAAAGACAAAAGGACAGGAGCAAGAGGTAGGGAAATGCCGTCTCAACAGACATTTTTAGCTCACTGTAGAAGTATCCATAATTATTCACTCATATCCATTTGCAGGAGGTTGGCAGCCAGAGAAACGTTATGCCGCAATTTGTCTTCCCCTCTCTCTTTTTCTCCTGCTGCCTTCTCCCCTACAAATCGTTAGTTTCACTTTTCATTAGGCTGGATCAATAGGGCGGATCAGTCGCTCGTGGCGAGGATACTGCGTGGCAGACACCCCTCTCTCGACTCTTTTTCTTCTATCACTTCTCTCTTGTTCTCTTTTGCTCTGTCATTGACTCCGGCTATCTTTCCAGTGGCTACCCGTTCTCCAGAATGAAAGCTGATGAGTGACAAGGGGAAGCTTGAAGGGCCTAAGAAAGAGGCATGAGCCAGTGATTGTACGGGTGCAACGCAATAAGGCAGAAATGGCAACACCGAATGATAACCCAATAAAGTTTAATTGAAGACCAGTAACCTCTCTCAAGCTCACTGCAATAATGTAAATGGAAGCTGTATGCAGAGGGAGAAAATTAAAGTGGAGGTAGAAGTTTAGTCATATTGACATTGCCTGCCAAAAGGGAAGCGTTGGCATTGAATTCATTCCTTTGTGATGGTTTTCATGCAAAATATATCCTTTGTTCTCAAGATCTACTGTGTATATTTTAATTTGGAAAAATTTGATTCCATGTGAATTGTGTCTCTCTCTCTCTCTCTCTCTCTCTCTCTCTCTCTCTCTCTCTCTCTCTCTCTCTCTCTCTCTCTCTGTGTGTGTGTGTGTGTGTGTGCATTCATATTTGGAAATGAACGATAACATCTACAGTATATGATGAAAAACCACTCTTGTTGGACCTCTTGAGCTCTAGTAGTGCTTATATCCAGTGTTGAGGCTCAAGAGCAGAACATTGATTTGTATATTTGATATGATACTTATCAGATAATATAAATGTTAATCTGAGTGTTGTATAACATAAAACAATGGTCATACATTTTTTCTAATACATTAACATTTTGAATGTTTTTTAAAATGTGAATGCAACCTTCATCTGAGCTCTAAGTTGCTCAGCACACACATCACAATAACAAAATGCAAAACTTAAAGTTATGAGCAAGCATGAAGCCACAAACAGCAGTTAAGCCATTTCCATGATTTGCTTTGGACCTCAGTGATTGGAGCTGGCTGGCACTAGTGCAATGGTATTGTTTGGAGACCGTGTGTGTTTAATTCAGACTCACCCAGCACAGTCAGGCGTGCAGGACGAGACCTCATGGCAGCTTGGACGGCCTGGCACTCAAACACAGCATCATCCATCAGTTCGACACGCTGGATTCGCAAATGATGCTCGCCTGAACCATGGTCGCCAATCACTGTGTAACGAGGATAGCCTGCAGCACAAACACATTGGTTCATTTTAATCACCTTCAAAATCAAAATATTGCTCATTTGCCAAATGCAAGAGGGTGAATTGGTAATTTACAAGCTTTGTATACACATACCAACAACCAAACTCAACACAAAGAATGAAGATACAGACAGCCACACCTAACACAAACCTTCTTAACCAATACAGTCTACTAGCAAGACATTTCAATTGGCAAAAAAAATAGTTCATGTTAAAATGCACATTATTAGCTTTAATGATGCTGCATAATCACAGAGCAANAACCAAACTCAACACAAAGAATGAAGATACAGACAGCCACACACTAACACAAACCTTCTTAACCAATACAGTCTACTAGCAAGACATTTCAATTGGCAAAAAAAAATAGTTCATGTTAAAATGCACAGTATTATCTTGAGCATGCTAACTTTAATGATGCTGCATAATCACAGAGCAGGCTGATGAGTAATAGATTATACTGAATGAATATTGTATAATATTGTAGCATTCCTGGTGATGTTAATGAGTTGTTGTAGAGATTACTGCATTCTGGAGAAACATGTTTTACTGTAACCGTAAACAGGAAGAGCTTTAGTGTTTGTGTTGTTTCTACATTGCTCTGTGAGATTCATAGTTTAATAATGCAAGAACACAGAGCAATATCCAAGACACCTGGGCATTTTACACAAGTCAAGCAAGATGGTTTTAAAGATATCCCCTTAACTATTACCGGAATATGCATTGAGAGTGTGTTGCAGAGTGCATCTCTCCACAGGGGCAAATAAGCAAAAAGACAAATGTGTTTGACTGGGAAGGTTTATGGGGGTATTTCTCATCCTTTTGGGAATTTTCAACTCTGAAGATCCCTTTTCCCTTTTTCACACTCCATCTTTCTAATTATTGGGGATACGTGGAATTAAATAAAACTGTTAATTCATAAAAAAAAATACACTNGGATACGTGGAATTAAATAAAACTGTTAATTCATAAAAAAAATATACCTCAAAATCTGGTGAAAATTTCCAGGTAAAAAAATAATTTTTCCTCCACTGGTCCTTAAGTAATTGATCAATGATTAAAGTAATGGTTGGGATTGAAGGATTTTTATAGCAGATCAAGGCCAGACTTTTAACAAAGCCTCTTTCCAACTCTTGTTAAAAGAAACTTCACACTTCCTCCTACACTTGTCACTTCCTTTCCAAAAAGTCTATCAGTATCCATCCATCTGTTGGCTCTTTGCCAGCAAATGTTGGGGAGTGAAATATTGATTTCTCAGTAACAGCTAGCCAATGACTCATGTTCACTTCAGAGATCCCCAAACACTTCAGACACTAACTGTAAAGGTTTTACAAGCCGGTCATATGTTTTAGCACTGAAAGGGACCATAACAGACTGGGCAGCCTTATAACAGCTTTTAAGTCCTTGAATTCGACAACTGCAAAACCCATCACATGGTCAAAGTCCAATTACTGACTGTTGCTTCACTGAATCCAGTTGCCTTTAATAGAGCATCAAGCGAGCCTCATTTTATGCAAGCAGTGTGAGTTACAGACGATTAAGCGTCTCTCTGCATTTCACCCTCCTACGTGTAGCTTTTAATTTTAAGGGTCTATACAGTGGGAGGACTAAGGACAAAAGCCAAAACCTAAACATAAACATTAAAGCTGGGGAGAATATAAACAGCAAAGCGAAATAAGTTAGTATGCTAAAGAAAAATGCGCAACAGCACAAGCTTCACTGGTGGATGTTTTCCAGGTCAATGAAACATTTTTTCCTGTCTTTGAGTTTAACACTATCAATACAATGTGTCGTATACAAAGTCATGGCCAAGTAGTAAATGTAAAGGGGTTAACAGAGACTTGATCCCAACTAAAGGATTCCATTAATACTATTAATAATCCCTGACTGAAAAGGGGCTTCCTGCTTTCTCATACTCTGAATAATGCCTTAAGTAGAGGACACACGATTACATACACAAGGTCACCCAGAGAACCATTTTGCTTCAATTTTATGTTCCTTGATGAAATTCAGAGCTATGATGCCATTGCAGATCACAAGGGTAATGATCATTGCACATTTTGAATGATGTGACCTTTGGCTGACTCCAGTCCACCTAGTGAGTGCTTACTGTCCCGATCATAGGGACAGAATTTACTTTAAATATTCTTTTGTTTTGCTTGTCCTAATCATAGCAAGGTATAAGCCATGTAAATTCCTGTTACACAAACCAATGATCAATTACTTCGTCTGTGCCTCTGGCGAACTAAGAATATTTGTGCTGTGTGAGGATATGGCTCTGTTCCAGTTTCATCTCTGTGCATTAGCTGGATCCAAAAGGAAAAGTAATTTGTGTTTGTGGTGGATAGTAAATGATGGAATTCTATAATCACATTTCAAAGTACATAAAAATACTNTGTGAGGATATGGCTCTGTTCCAGTTTCATCTCTGTGCATTAACTGGATCCAAAAGGAAAAGTAATTTGTGTTTGTGGTGGATAGTAAATGATGGAATTCTATAATCACATTTCAAAGTACATAAAAATACCGTAATGTGTTTTTGCCACCTCATAAGCACCTTGATCATGCATTTTGTCAATATGACCAAAATTGGACTGGCACACATGAAGACTGATCACTTCTGTACATGTGATGTGTACTTGTTAAAGGGCCATTGATCTGAGATCTCAGCGAATTTGAAAGACACAATGTGTTACCCAAAGCAAACAATGTAAAATAGGCCCATTAAGGAGTAATGAATCCATCAAGGGGGAATGGATTTGTCTTGAGACTGGATCAATCCTATATGGGCGTGTGTGTGTGTGTGTGTGTGTGTGTGTGTGTGTGTGGGTGTGTGTGTGTGTGTCTGTGTGCGTGCACATGTAAGCATACAGACACTTGAGGCGTGGCCTAATGATTTATAGCATTCACCTAGAACATGTTTCACACAGTGTATCCACCAGGGAAAGAACTAGGCTAGCTACAGCTCTGAACAGGTGACCGGTGTTCAATTTGCTTAGAGGCAAGATAGACACACACTAACTGCTGAAGGTCTGCTTCTCCTCTCAAGAGATCATTTTATGAATCTCTTATACTGTGCATTGGGTGATGTATACAAACACCTCCTTCTCCATTTTATACTCCGTCTGCTCCGGGAGAATTCACTTAAAGCCACTTTGTCTGCTGTCACCATCATCATGCGTTGCAGATACATCATGCATATTCATAGCATTGATTGGTATGTTCTGAGCTGCTGTGGGGCTACTTTACTTTTCTTTAATTAGAGTGGAAAAGCGTGATACAAAAGAGGATGAATAGGAAATTCAGGGACAGATAGGAATCATTGGCTTTTGTGCTGTGATTTCTTTTGCTGAATAGTGAGGAGTTCTTTCAGTTTAATCACTGCTCCTGTGAATGGAAGCAGGTCCCAGGCGGAGCATGCCGTTGCCGACGCAGCTCCTTTCTATGAATAGCCGAGCAGACCTATATTATTGAAATGCTCCATGCAACATTTGATTCGGCGCACTTCTTATGTATACAGCTGCCACTTTCTTTTCATTGTGTACATCTTGCAGTGGATGTACTGTCACTCTTTTACTAATGCATGCATTGCTTGTTGATGTAGGCAGGAGCAACAAAAAGGACAGCTGTGGAGCGCTTTAGTTTGAAAAAGAGTTATCTGTCTTGATAGAAGGTACTCAGCCAATGTCCGTATCAAACTGTTGATTTTAGCGACCTATCTTCTCCAGGCAGTCAGTTATTCCTTCTCATTCAAAACCTTGCGCATTTTTGTAAAAATATGTTTTTAATATAATGGAGAGCTGCTAGTGGAGAGGCAGACTGGATACAGGTTTATGTAAAAGAGAGATATGGCATGTAACAAACCGGAGTCAATGTTGTGATATTTTAACTGTTCAGCTACCAGAGTGATCCTGTTGTGCAATTGTTTAATGGGTTTCAAGAGGAAGAACACTCCAGCCACTCTGACNGATATTTTAACTGTTCAGCTACCAGAGTGATCCTGTTGTGCATTTGTTTAATGGGTTTCAAGAGGAAGAACACTCCAGCCACTCTGAAAATCTTTGTAAGATCAGGATTATTAGATCCTCTTTTTGCTAAGCATCCATGTAGGTGTTGCTAGAAGTTGCTCTACTGTATTGTTGAGAGTGTTGTGACCCAACATTCTTCGTTTCCTCTGCTCTATGCCTTCCTCTGACTTTGGCCATTGTTAAAATGTGATTTTGTCTTGATTGTCTCGTCTTGCCAAATCAATAAACATAGAAGGAGATAAAACAAACTCTAGATCTTTAGTCCACACTGACCCTAAATGCAATTATGCTTTCTTGTGCACTCATTCTATCTTCAGCAATAAGTACTCTCCCTGTTTGTCTCCTCTTCCTCTAAAGGAGACTCAAAGACTGCAGGGCCATTGTTTACTGCAACCTCTCAGCCTCCCCTGGGCCTGATAAGGAGGAGAGAATAAGATGGCTTTACTGGAGCTCTGTCAGCCACTGAGGTTTAATTACAGACCACGGCAGCAACAGGGGAGGCCTCTGAGAGCATTTGCTAAAGGTCAGAGGGTAGAAGCCCCCCAGTCTCTTGTGGGATACATACAGACTTTAATGTTATAAAAATAGCTGTAGTTGGACATTGTGTCATTGTGCCTGGAATTGCAATTATTCTAGTTTTCTCCATGGTTACAAAGAGATGGTGTGTGAGGGAAAATAGATCTAAAAAAAAGACTCTGCCATTATAGTGTGTTGTATCCAGCTGTGTGAAGAGTCCTGAGCAAAGATTCAAATAGATCTCTGTTTTGGAATAATTCAATGGTCATTTCAGTAAACGGTTTGGGTGCACTACACTTTTATGGATTTTCTAATTCAATATATCAGTGCTTCCTGAAGGTTGTAAATGTTTATTTTAGAGGAGTGATATGTTTCCTTGAAATTCATCAAGGTCATCAGTATACATAAACCTTGACTGGTGGAAGAACTGGCTACAAAATGACAATGCAGGAGTTGCTTNTTAGAGGAGTGATATGTTTCCTTGAAATTCATCAAGGTCATCAGTATACATAAACCTTGAGTGGTGGAAGAACTGGCTACAAAATGACAATGCAGGAGTTGATGTTATTCTAAATTAAACAATTAATGCAATTATACGAGGTGAAGTTTAAAGGTCCCATGCCACACCTATTTCATTAATTTTGTGTTGACGCCTGATGTCCACTAAGCGTCATATGAAAAGCCTGGTGGAGAAGACAGCTGCTTATCTCATTAATTTTCAGTATGTAAATTAGATTTGCTCTGATT
>JANJYP010045835.1:0-10745 GCA_024605115.1 Rastrelliger brachysoma | reverse complement strand
TACAGAGGATCATACATTATATACATTGGGAGGAAATTTGGGGGAAGGAAGGGAGTGACAGTCTGGTAAACTCAAGTGTCAAAGGTGAAGGTTTGGAAGGTAGAGACAATAGAAAGGTGACAGAGTACAGTGTTATGTATCAACAGTGGAATTCACTCTTTACAATAGTGTAAATGGTTTAAAAGATTAAAAGGTGTGTTACTTTTAACAAATTGGGGGCATCCCATAAAATCGCATTGTTTGACCTTGCTTTTTAAAATTGAGTTTTACAGTGTAGTAATTGATGGCAAGAGAAAAGAATGACATCATACACAGACAAAATGTTGCATTTNACTCTTTACAATAGTGTAAATGGTTTAAAAGATTAAAAGGTGCATTACTTTTAACAAATTGGGGGCATCCCATAAAATCACATTGTTTGACCTTGCTTTTTAAAATTGAGTTTTACAGTGTAGTAATTGATGGCAAGAGAAAAGAATGACATCATACACAGACAGAGGTTCACATAAAACACTAACCCCCCCTCCTCCCATCCAAACACAAAGCAAAGTGCACTTAAAGCTGCACTTATCAATATTTTTATTTAGATGATGACGTGTAATATGAAAGGTGTTGATTATAGATGTAAGATCAGAGCGTAGTCAGCAAACACTGTACTTTCCCTTCAGTTCAACAGAGCATTTGATCATCTTTCAGGTCCATCATTTTGTTTTTTTTATGACCTGCAAATGTCATTTTGTTTTGCCCTCAGTGCACCCACGAACTTAGCTGTGGTTTTAATGTTTTTTTTAGGCNATCATTTTGTTTTTTTTATGACCTGCAAATGTCATTTTGTTTTGCCCTCAGTGCACCCATGAACTTAGCTGTGGTTTTAATGTTTTTTTAGGGTAGCACCAAAAAAGGTTAACAGATCAAGTTAGCATCTAGTTAATAAACATAGGGTGTCATTTAAAAGAGTTTTGGAAGTACTACTTCAGCTACCACTGAAACTATTGCCTTATCAACTTCATAAGGTGCTAATATGTCAAGGTTGTGTTTTTACTTTCTGTTGCACTGCCAAACAAATCTATCAATGCAGTTTTAAGTTTCTTTTAGTTGTTCTTCTGTCAAATGATATCGTGAAGCATTTGCTGCTGTGTACAGTAAACCACTGATCTTGTTTCGCCTACACCACCCAGGGTGCATCGCTGCCGTTGCCTCTATTTGTCTAATAGGTTTACAGTGGGCCGCGGATCTCCTGGCACTGCGCAGCCTAGCCAGCCGCTAAGCCGCTTAACCCATAGTAACCCTTGGCCGGCCTCGCAGCTTCTGTCTCTTACGCACATGCAGACGCAGGCACCCTCACTCTCCCCGTGCTGTTTACATTCATTAATACCTTTTACAATAAACAGAGGCTACAGCGAGCAGATAGGAGAGACGGGGAGACAAGACACATTGAGCAGATGGAGGGATGGAAGTGTGTTTGAGGGGTCATATTACAAATAAAGTAAGAGAGGAAAGAGTCGTACTGTGTGTTTATACAGTAGTTGTCCTCACATACACAAGTTTTTTTTTCCCCAAAGGAGGACCATAACAGTTCTAATTAAGCCATCAAGCGAGTGCATTACATGTGACCTGGAGATAAAGTATCTCTCAATTCGAGCACACAGTGTTGCAGTCGATGCTGTAGCTGCAGGAGGTGCTGGCAATGAATGTTTTATTAGCCTTAATGGGAAGAGATAAAAGACAAGAGTGAGATATGAGATTAGGTGATGAGAGAGAGAAACTGGCAGCTAAATTCCGGTAATATGAGTCCCGGCTGTCTGCGTAATGAAGATTTTCGCAATCTGTTGAGCTGCGCAGCAGTCCAGAAAACATTATTTTGTGTTTTTTTTTTGTTTTTTTTTTTAAGTTGGAGACATACTGACCTTGATGCTCAGTGCTCACAGCCCGTGCTTCTATTATTAGCGGGTGTTGTTACGTAGCAGAGTTTTCCTATGATATGTGGGTATGCTGGTGTTTGAAGCTTAGAATGATGGGAGTGTTTTGATGTTTCCATGCTGGCGACAGCTGTGGCCAGAGGTGTTATGTTTTTAAGTTGTACGTCTGTCTACTGTTTTGATACTGATACTGTTGGTATCTCAGGAACGCCTGGTGGGAATTTTATTGCATGACTGACACAAACATCCACTTGGACTCGTGGATAAACTGGTTACATGTTTGTGGGGAAAGGTCAAGGTCACTGTGATCTCACAAAATACATTTTTGGTCATAGCTCGACAAGTGATTTACTAATTAAGATAAAGTTACATGTCTAGTAGTAATAATAAAATAAAATGATGGCACTTTACATTGAGGAGGTCAAAGGTCAACTTCATTGTTATATCATAATTTTCTGCGAAAACATTTTTAATACTTTATTAAACACATTAAACACAAGTCAGATACTGAATAAGTGACATTAGTCTTTGGTGCCCACCTTGGAATTGTGGTGATGATGTTGATCATATGTGCGGTCAAATTGAAGGTGTTTGTGTCTGTGTGTGTGTGTGTGTGTGTGTGTGTGTGTGTGTGTGTGCGTATGTGTTAAGCATCCAAGTTTCAGAATTTGTTGCGTCTTTGCAGCAGCATTCATATCTGAAGTATCGTCTACTGTCATGGTAACAACTTTGTCTATCAGCCAAACACTTGAACACATACAAGGAATTTGACTTGCACAGTAAGAGACGGCATAATGAAAGATGGTGACAAGGAATAGTTTCCAAATACACTTGACTGTGAAGGTTTTCATATCAACGTAGCTGAGAATGCAGTACAACAACGCAACCTTTTTAATAAATTCCTTAAGTCTTCGTACAAATATTATGACTCTGGACAGACACGGTCGTAAACTGCAACTTGACTGCTTGCTGAGTGTTTGCACAAGAGTCAGAGTATTTGTCCAGCTTTGAAACTGGCACCAGATGACATTTCCTAATGACAATTGTTGGCATGACTCAGGTCTAAGGAGCCGATTGAGGCTTAAGACCTGTTAAAAGAATCTGAGACTTCAGATTCCTACACGTCACAATAATGTTTTGATTTTTGTTTGATTCACGACATGAAAAGAAACCACAACCTCCCAATTTAAAAAAAAAAAAAAAAAAATCACAATCGTTTGCAATTTGTCAAGGGGAGCCACACACAAAGTGCTCGCAGGTAATCACTCGTTTGTGCCTCTGCATTTGTCCCCCTCTTTCATTGCCTCCCCCCTCCTTCAATATTCATGTGTCCTTTTAGTCAGGGGACAATAGACTGAGAGGAAACACTGCTGATGTTGCACCCCAGGCTTAGAAAGCCCTGATACCTGAAACCACTTGATGCTAGAAGCTGACTGACAAGGAGGAAGAGTAGGGGAGAGGTGAAGGTGAAGTGAAAAGAAAGACATAAACAAAGGCAGGCCTTGGAAAAAAAAAAAATCAATTCTATGACTTCATATTCAAAGATTCATTTGAAGTTGAATTATTGATTGTTTGTATTGTTGTACCGCTGCTTTTTTTGGTGTTGATTTACTACTAATACACAATAACATTTTAAGAGCTGGATGAAATATTCCCCATGAATTTATGAATATTTGTGCAGAAATTTTGTCTGGTTTCATCATTTTCACGTCATGATTTGTGATACTGATGTGAAGTGTTGTGTTTCTTTTCTTTTTCAGAGGAGGAGCTGAGGAAGCTGCGGGAAGAGACCAATGTGGACTCTCTGCGGCAGGAGCTGGAGAGAGAGCGAAGCAAGCGGCTAGACCTGGAGCAGAAGATGAACGAGGTGCTCAAGTCCAGGTGAGACAGGAAAAGACGGAGAGAGAGAGCGGAGTCAAAGCGCCAAGACGCCTGGCTGACAGGAGATGAGAACTAAATGTGCAATATGGGAAGTAATAACGATGAGGGGAAAGGCAGGAAATGGTGACTAACTTTGGTGCCCTGCAGAGTTTATCATGGGTTAAGTCAGGCAGGAGCTATGTATCTGTGTGTATGTGTATGTGTGTGTGTGTGTGTATATATGTGTGTGTGTGTCAGTCAGTCCCAGTGCTCCCTAAGGTTTCTGTTATAAATAGAGGCCTCAGCAGCTCGGTAGGCGGGGAATTCCACAAGGAGGTGTGTGCGTGCATGTGTGTATGTGTTTTGATGGCGATGGAAAGAGAGAGGGGAAAAAAAAAACAGTAACGAGTCACATGCCAGGTCCCTGTACCCGAGTGCACGCTGTCACACCATGGCTAGGCTGGTGACGGGGAAAAGCTTGCATTTCTTGGCACACTCAAAGTCACCCTTAAACCCCATGGTGCACACATACAACTGTGTGCGTGTGTGTGCGTGCGTGTGTTAGTGATCAGATGATGCTTCTCCGTCTGCCAATGGGAAATTCCACCGGTGCCCTCCAAGTAATTACCGATCCTAGAAACACAGCCTCAAGAATGAACCAGCATTTTTTTTTTTTTTTGTAAAAGGAGAACTAATGTATTATGACCTGGGAATTTTCTTCAGTTAATCCCTCATCATCATCCTCATCAGCAGCAGCATCCAACCAGAGAGATGAGGACAACAAGATTATAAACGATCGCTCCAAAATTAGAACACTCTGGTTTCACTAGGAAGTTTCCAGGTGTGACTAGAATAGACTCCTAAATTTAGTGCGTACTATATCAGTGCACTGCAACACTTCAGATACAGATGGGAAACAAATTAAAGGAAAAAACTATAAGGCCACACCATGAGAAAAGAGGCCTCCATATCATTGGAAGATACGTATCCGTCTGGGTTGTTGACTGCGAACACCGCATCGGAGCTTATGATTCAGTCACATCCGGGTACTCTGTATGGAAGCATTCGGATCCACTCATATATTCAGCTTTTTTCCCCCCTTCGTTCCTTTTTCCTGTGTGATACATCTGTATATAGCTGCTGCTGCTGTGTGTAAATCAACATTGATGGTTATACACCTGTTAATCAGTCATAGAGTTGTTTTGTATTCACCCACAGTCTCTTTTAATATTGGCCACTGGCAAGAAAAGCATTCAAGATGAAAGGATAACACGTTCGCCAAAGCGAATTAAATCTCGGAATGTTGGAATGCGTTTTTTTTTTTTTTAATTCAGCGTTTATAACTTTATTTTTATCGATGCAGTTGATTTAGATCTCATACGAGATAGGTTTTGTTTTGCTCCAATTCACAGGTTTGTTTATACATTGCGTGACAGTTGAGTCAAAACACAGTGTGGAGCTAATGTGTGTGGTTATAAGAGTATGCATGCTCAGTTTCTTTGCACCTTTTGTTTGCAAAGCCACTGCTGTGACATTTTAACACAGACTTCAGCAAAAGACAGTTTTAGACCAAGACATCTTATTCATTCTGTGTGTGTGTGTGTGTGTGTGTGTGTGTGTGTGTGTGTGTGTGTGTGTGTGTGTGTGTGTGTGTGTGTCTCAGCTCTTCAGACAGATGTAAAACTATCCATAGCAGCATCTCTCTGAACGTGAACTTCCTGAGAAAGTGTCTACTGTAGAATCTGCGGCTCTGGCAACAGAAATGAAACTGACACTTGAAAAATCTCTCTGTCTCTCTCTCAGGTTGGAGGACTCTCCGCCACAACCTCCCCGAAAACAGCAGTCGCCCTCTAACAATGGAACAGGTAAGACCCCGGAGGGAGAGAGGCAGCCAGCATGAGAGAGTCAGAAAAGGGGGGTGAGTGGGAAGGAAGGCTTTGACGTCTTTTAATGTGGGAGTAAATCAAGACGATGGTGTGTGTGTGTGTGTGTGTGTGTGTGTGTGTGTGTGTGAAAGCCTTCAAAGGAAGTATCAGAAGTGCAAATGGGTTGTTGTAGGAAATATAGAGGTATATGAGGCGTGTGTGTACTTTCATATGGCTACATAAGGGAGATTTTCAGTCTGTAATTTGTTGTTTTTACACTGCACCGAAACCTATTTTAGTATGCAGGTTAGTTGTATCCATTAAGAAAAAGCTACACTGCCTATGTGTGTTTGTTTCACCATACATCAATGAGGGATGTGTGTGGTTTTAAAGAGCACGAGAGAGAGGGAGAGAAAGAGAGCAAGACACAGGAAGGCTTATTTTGGAAAATGGGTTATGATTGTAGATCACTTCATCTAGGCCAGTACCTCATTGGACTGTGTTAACTGTGGAAACTACAAATGAAAATGGTTTCTAACACGGTGTCATCATCAGCGCAATGAGACCGGTGTTGATAATGAATGTGCAGCAGCATGAAACAAACTGTGCCTGAGCTTTCACTCTGCTGTAATTACATTGTCATTTTTTTGTTTATTTATCCTCTCAGTATACAGGGTGCTCTTTTAGCTGCATATTTACAGTCACTCACATTCAGCAGCTGCATTAGTGTCCATTAGCGTAGGACACTTAGGTTATGTTCTTTGCACAGGGGCATTTGAGCATTAGTAATTGACTGTTTATTAAGCCCCGCCTCCCTTTGTAGGTATTTTTCTTACGCCTGTCAAGCTTACAGTTCTTGTACAATGTGAATGCACTTTATTAATTAGATTTACTACTAGATATAGTATAGTTTTGGAATAAAAATTTATTCTAACCCAACCCTTGATGGTTTGCCAACTTATTATGGAAGAGAGTAACTAACCTAAGGCGATTTAGGGAGGAAAAAGCCCAAAACAAGACAATATATTATTTTATGTAAATGGATAATCTGTCTGTTCTGTCTTTAGCGGAGAAGCAGCAACAGCAGCAGCAGCAGCCACCACAGCAGCAGAAAGAGGTATGGAGCTCCAGACTGCAGAAGTGGCTGTACGAGCGCTTCGGGGTTTACATCGAAGACTTTCGCTTCCAGCCGGAGGAGAGCACCGTGGAGGCCGAGGAACCGCTAAGTGCTAAAAGGTGGGCGTCAGAACTGCTCTGGAACCGCACGTCAAATGTCTGTCCTCAAGTATCGATTCTGCACTTGTACAAGGAGACGTGGAGTCAGACGGCCAGGCAGTAGCGAGGGTATACTGAAAGTGTGCAGCTAAATATCCTCAACCATGTCCCAGATGTCAGGGATTTGTATCATCAATCATATACCTTGATTATACAGCTATTGATAATAACCACAGTATTCTCTATGTATTTTAGTGTGCTGTAGCTCCCTTGACCTGTCGCAGCATGTTGGTTGCCAGAGGAGACGAGTTCAAAAAACATTAATTGTGCAAAGAGAAATACAAAATGTTATTCCCTCATTTATTTCCTTTCCACCTCTGTAAAGACGAATGAATCATGCCAGGCTGATGAAGGCCACAGTGTTGTCATCTCCTCTCACAAAAAGCAGCATTTTTTTTTTTTTGTATGTGCATGTGTTCTGACCTTCACTTTTGTGTTTTCCCTCCAGGTTGACAGAAAATATGAGGCGACTCAGTGAGTATTCAAAATCACACACAAACATAGAGAGCCAACAGTAGAAGTACAGACTGTTAGAGGTCTCACTTTGCTGTTGGGACATCATTAGATTCAGAGTAGTTTCTTGTTGCTTTCTGTAAAAGCAACAAGAAACTGTAAAATTCTGTAAGCGCTGTAATATTGACTGCTGTGGAAATGATGTAGCACATACTCCTCTTTCACAGCACATACTTATTCCCTTTCAATGTGACGACATAATTGATTTGGAGGGTTTCATAACAGATTTTCACTGTGAGGAAAAAAAAAAAAAAAAAAAAATCGGATACGTGCACCCAAGGTGTAAATGGAGTGCTTGTTTCGATCCATTTTCAAATTTGGAATTGAAATCATGACACCTCTACAATGAACACAGCCCTATATTGTCTGTTTTCTTGCACTGTGTGTGACATAAACCACACTGAGTATATCTCTATGATCTTGTTTTGTTTAGAGCGAGGAGCCAGACCTGTCACCAACTTCTTAAGGAACCTCTCCGCCTTATCTAATTGGCACTCCGTCTACACCTCAGCTATTGCCTTCATTGTGAGTATTCACTTTTCTCCGAACACTCTATTCTATTATAAATTCAATTATTTCAGCTGCTTATCTCCCGAGTTTGAGTTTAGCCCAATCGGTTTACACCCATACGCAACAATGAATAGGAAAGAACGGCAAGGTCATTTCTGCTCCGACAGATTGCACGAGCTCTGCCAAAGACCGCAGAGCTCTCATCAGATCTTCTTTTAATGTCCGCAGTCGGTGATTATGCTAAATCATTTTCAACCCCATTGATTGTGGCCACACATGCCAGAGCCATCTCATTTTGTAGTGATGACCGTGCTGTAGTGTTGACAGGAGACTCTAATAGCATCTTCCACTGCCAGTAAAGTCACCGTTATTAAAAGCTTTGAGTCAGTGTCAAAATGAGCCTGTCTAATCATAACTGAAGGAAGTCTTTGAGGTCTTCTCATCAGTTTGTCTTTCTCTCACACATAAAGACACACAGTACTTTTTTATTCAAGTCAAATAAATAAGCCTCTTGTGATATGCCACATAAGTGCATGTGGTAAAACTGTAATTTGAGTAAATTGTTGTAAACTATGATCATTAACGCATCAAAACAAACAATAAACTAAATGTTGAACTGCCCCATGATGTGCTCTGTTCTGTTACAGATCTACATGAATGCTGCTTGGCATGGCTGGGCCATTCCCATGCTACTCTTCCTGGCTATCCTGCGCTTGTCCTTAAATTACCTCATCGCCAGGTACCACTCTTCTCCTCGGTGGACAGTCATGCTTTAGAGTGACGTCCACTGTGCCATTTTTAAGAGTTTTTTTTTTTCTCCATTCTGTTCCTGTGAACTCAACAAAATCATTAGAAGTAGAGCATTCTTGAAATGAGGTCATATTAGTAATTGTCAGACATCTGTCTGGACTCTTGAGTTTCAAACTGGGACAACTGGTCACCTTAAACGTGATAAAAATATAGAGGTTGCATAGTAGTTTTCTACCCTTATTTATGTTTTATAAAAGTGCTCACCTCATCTTCCTCTTTTGTAGAGGTTGGAGGATCCAGTGGAGCATTGTGCCTGAGGTCTCTGAGCCCATGGTGAGCTGACTTCCCACTTCTTCCTGTTTTCTGGGTTTCAGAAGGAAAAGTATATGAGGGTGAAAGGTTAGAGTATACAGTTTTCCCACTGACTTGTTCTTTTTTTGTGTTGTGCAGGAGCCTCCAAAGGAAGACTTGACTGTATCAGAGAAGTTCCAGCTTGTACTTGATGTCGCACAAAAAGCACAGGTACATGATGTTACTGCACATACCAGTGTGAGGAGTCAGATACTTAAACTGAATGAGTTCACACAGTGTTTCAACTCTGTTTGCAGAACCTTTTCGGTAAGATGGCAGACGTGTTAGAAAAGATAAAGAAGTAAGTTTAATTAGTTGCAGTCTTTCTTTTTTTTTTTATCCCCACTTGAACTTTTAGACCATATTGACATTTCTCTCCTCCCTGTGTGTGTGTGTGTGTGTGTGTGTGTGATTTTGTCTCTCAGCCTCTTCATGTGGGTGCAGCCAGAGAGCACTCGGAAACTTTACATCTGCCTGTGGGTGGCTTTCATCACCTCCTGCGTCCTGCCATACAAACTGATGGGCTTCATGATCGGTGAGACACGCGCACACACACACACACACACACACACACACACACACACACACACACATACATATATACATACATACACACAAAGCTTCTTTATCCTCCTGATCTGCTGTACATAACTGCACAGGATCCCTGAATGAATGCCGATACTTGTACACAACCCAGCGCACACAAACAAATGCATTCATGAAACACTTGTGTAACTGTTCTGTTTTTCACTGTGAATGGCAGCTATAGGCTGTAAACATGCCCGTCTGATAATATTAGTTACTGCTACAGTATTTCTTGTTTACAAAGTGTTTCCAATCGGCCGTGGGCTCATTTTTTTCCTCAGAAGACGCTCAGAGAAAATATAGAAACAGTGGCTGTGTGTATTCAGTCTGTTGTCACTCGTCACATGAGCAGTGAATGCACTTTGTTTCTACTGTAAGTGAGTCACAGAATCAAAATTAGGTGGTTGATTGCTGCATTAGAAACTAGCTGCTAGCATTCGTTAATAAACTCGTGACATCTGCAGCCATTCCAGAAACAACTGCTCGCACCAGATTTGTGGCCCAAAACAGATTTGATTGAGATCCAAAGCTTTTTCCAGTACGTTTGTAGTTTGGAATGAGTTTGCAGCCTTGTTCCAAACCACTTCAGTGCCAGCCATCAGATATGTGATTCAAACAGAAACGTTGGAGAAACAATTGACCAGTCATAGCTATTGTAGATGGAGATTAAAAAAAAAAAGGGCAATGTCATCGTCTTACATAAGTAACTTGTTAGATAGGACCTACATTCATGAAAAGCAGTGGAAGTGAGGAAAAAATGATGATTCAGCTATATTCCTTTCTCACAGCAGACATCTTGACATGTCACAGTGGAAAAAGCGCAGGTGTAATTGGACATTAACGATACCTCACTTCCATGTAGCTGCTCCAGTTTTAATTTTCTGGTTTTGTGCTGGGTCACGGTCACGTTGCCACGGCACATTTGAATAGGACAGAAGTATCATTAATCATATTAGTAGCATTTGTGCTTTTACTGCTGCGCCCCTGTCATCACAGGTGTTATTACTCTTTTAACATAACTCAAGGCTTGTTTTTGTCAATGAAGACAAATGCCAGTAGGAGAGAGCCTTCAGCCATGTTCCAGTATGCATGCCACAAAAAAGAAAAACATTTTTTT